>VMDR010012465.1:0-26527 GCA_007922815.1 Macrotus californicus | reverse complement strand
AGTCTTGAGTGGATAAGAGGAGTCAGGCAGGGCACTAAATTGTTTATATGCATGAATTAGAATGATTTTATCCTAGAATCTGGGTTTCCAGTGAATTTCATTGCCCTCACAGAATGCTCAAGCATATATTACCAGCCAGGATTATCATGTCTACTCTGCTAATCTAACAGGGAATTTAAGGTAGTAATTAGGTTTGAATACTATAAACCTAATAATGATTAGCTTTCTTCCTTATACAGAAAAGTGATCAAATATAAAACACAGCTCCACTGGCTGTGCTTGAACAAAAGGTTCACCAGGAACATATCCCATTCAGGGTCTCATTTCTGACTCCTGTTTCAGGACAAAGTAGGTTAAAAACAGACAGTTTGTCTCTTGTATATAATAACTTCTAAAGAAAATCATGGAGAGATTTTATTCTCTGAGCACATAAAAAAAAAATGCTACTTTTTGTGGAAATAAAATCTCCAGGGGAATTTTTAAAACTTAGGTGATATATGTCTCTAACACTCTTTGTTTAGTAAATATTTGGCATCATTTGATTGGTCATTGAGTGAGGCCCTTCCTAAATTGCCATAAAGAAATATGGTTCACTTAAAGGTAAGAAGGAGACGGATCCCGAAACCCACTCATCTTTCCTCTCATCTTGTACTATCCATACCCCTACTGGTGGTGAATACAGGAATTATCCTTATTCAGACCCTTGTCCTCTCTTCAGAGGAAACCATAGCCACGTCATTCCACGGTTTCCCATCCATTTGGGCATCCAGTTCTAGGTGATGGTGTAGGGGAAGAAAAATGAAATAGAAATTGTTACTTTTTAGCGAGCAAGGGCAATAGCTGGCTCCATAAAGTCTGAAGTAGATGGAACTCTCTCCATTTGGCATCTCCCAAAAGCAGACCCTAAGAAAAAACTTACATGCAAGTAGGTTGGTTGGGAGTTGAAGAAAATAGCAAACATCAGACAGCAAGTGAGGAACTAAGGTAGACAAAGGAAGTTAGATAATAAAGGGTACATTATCAAGTCAATTACCACTGTGGGACTGAAGATTGATCACCCTGGAACTCTCTGGCAGCCAGTGGAGGACACATACCTCCATGTCACTCCATCTGAGAGGGGAGACTGAGGTATTCATACACCAACTCCCTTCCACTAGTGGTTGAGACATACTTGGGGGCAATGATAATACCCCAAGTCTTCCATTCTGCCATTCAATAGGCAATGAGGATGTTGGTGGCTAAATAAAGCCCACAGGCAGTCAAGAGCAGGTGCTTACACTTGGGAGTGTGGATAGTTTTCAGTGAAGCATTAAAGATGAAGGAATGTGGGAAGGACATCAACATTTTTTCAGAGGGTGAACTTTTGCCTTTTCCCCAGGAGAGATCTTAATTGGCCTTTAGATCTTAAGCATATCTATCCTTTCTTCCCTTGGCATGTGTTTCCTCATCTTTAATGGGGGTGAGAATGCTGGGTGAGGAGGCATTGGAGGAAAATTAAATAGGATCTGGGGTCCAGAAACACCTACTGTTCCATTTCTCTGAAGCTTGAGTGTGCCTGTGTTTCACACACCCAGAAATTGCTTTAGTAACTTGCATCTCCAACTAATGGCTAACTTTGAAGATCCTTCCTCACATTCTTGATTGGGATCTGAGATTCATTGATATTTCTCCTTGAATTAAAGCTTCTGATGCTTTCTAAATCCTTGTGAAATTGCTCTTAAAAGCAGCAAGATGAGCATCAAACCATTTTGCCTCAGAGCTTGATTTTTTTTTTAGATGCAATCACCAGTTTAATCACGTTCACGTTTGTAAAAGGAGAGCTTTGGTTGGGTATTGTTCTTTATATTATCTCAGCCCTCAGCTGTGTTGTGCTCCATTACTGTTATGTTAGCATTGTTGGAATGGTTATCTGCCTTATAACACATCTGTAAAAGTGGAAACAACAAAGCTAAACTTAGGAGGCTGTGAACTTACGATGTCCTCAGCCCTGGGTGGCAACTGAGTCTTTGAAAACACTAGGTGTTCAGGACTGCCTCACCCAGTTTCGTTGTATCTTACAAGTATCCTCAGCCACTGTCTGTATCAAGTGAAGAGACTCTTACCTGCTTTCATAGCCTGACTCTTATTAGACTGTCCAATCTTGTTATTTGATCAACTGCTTATTCTTTGGGCTCTTCTTCCTTATATGTTTACCAAAGGAAAAAGGAAACAAAACAAACGGTAGCTTGTCTTAAAGACAAAGATATGTATTACTATATGTATTTCACATAACCAAATGGATATTTCTTATGGCAGATATTATGCATTCATCAGCAGAGATGAATTTCATTCTTTAATGGGATAAGACTGCCACACACTGCATTGTCTTCTTTTGCTATTTGCTGTATGACTTAAGCCACGCATCGTTGAGCTCAGTATCTGGCCCCCTGGGGTGTGGTTGATGCTATGATGGGGAGTTGACAACAACTATATCCATAACCCTGGCAACTCTAATATTTACTCATGTTGAGCAATTTATAACTTGTCTGAACTGGAAGACTTATCACTTAAGTGGTCTCTAGCAATTGGTTGGCCCAAGCACATGATAGAACAGAATGAAGTGGGCTGGTTTGCTGGAAAAAGAGAAAGAAGTTTGGCCACTGCTATTTTAACATCACTTGAAGTCACAAAAGAGCAGGGGAGCAAGAGATTAATATGATCCAGGAGAGAGTACATTTGGGGAAAAATACATTCCTTTATATTTCTAATCCAAAGAGGCAAGGCCTCTTAATCTGAGACTCAAGTATATTTCCTTGGTTACTAAGGCAGGATGAAAATTTCATTCTAGTTATTAAGAATGGTAAATGAAAGCTTTGTTTGCAGCCTCTAAATTCTGTTTTGAAACAGGTCTTGTAAGTGAAGAGTGCACGGGAAGCAGCAAAGCATGAAATGTGAGGAGAGCAAACCCCCGGCAGGCTGTGGGAGTTGGGGCACAGCCCTAGGCAGGAGAAACTTTCCCCTTAAACTGTTACAGGAGGGCAGAAGGAAGGGTGAGGAAGGGTTCCACATGTCTAGATATTTTCTCTGTGAAATAGAACAGGAAGAGATGGTCTCTTTATTTCCCTTATAGAGTTTCCATGAGGAAACTTCTACAACATATTCACTTCATCTGATCAATGAAGGTAAAATTCCCATAACCGCTGGTCCATGTTTCTTGATTGGGTGGAAAAAATATGTTAAGCTCCCATGAATAAGGACTGCTACCTACTCCCCTCTCCCATTGCTCAGGACAGATTCCCGGTAATATACCTAATAACTTCTTCCAAATCTGTTTGACTTTTCTGTCTCTTTCAGTTGAAATTGAACAAAGAGGCAAAGAGAGGTGACACATTTTCTCCTTCACATGTACCAAAGAAACAAAGCGTCTCCTGAGAGTCAAGTAGAAGATCAAAGGGCATCTGAGGAACAGAAAGATCTTTTTTTATGTTTTAATTTTTTTGCCTAATATCATGTTTTCTTGTCTCAAGAGGAGGATTTTTTCAATTAAATTGAAGAGAATGGGAGAGAGAGCTGGCAAAGGCACCAGGATCTCTGCACAACTTGGAGTGCCTAGTTAATACTGGTGCCTAAAATTGAGCACCTGCCTACCTCAGGCCTGTGCTAGGTTAGCCCTAAAATGAAGTCATGCACAGACCTGTTCCTTGACCTCAGGAGCATCATGCTGAGTTGTGTGTAGGCCGGGAAGTGGAGATCTGTGCAGGCTTTACCTTCTGTTGAGAAGGAGCAAGCTGGCCCAGGACAGTGTGATAATTCCTAGGGCAAGTAAGAGTAGAAGGGGAGACATCACCTCCAAGTGAGAAAGGACTTCATACAGGATATGACATTCGAGCTGAATACGACAGTTAAAGAGGGATAGTGGGAAAGTATGCAGACAGAATGAGCACAGTGCCAAAATCCCAGAGGCAAGACAATGCATGATTTTTAGAGGAAGGGGTAGTATTTCACTGTGGCTTCAGCATTGTCCTTCCTCTATGTTCTGGATGAAGTCACTAGAGCTAGGAAGTTCAAGTGACTGACTAAGACCTCAGGGTTAGTAATGCACCAAACCCTGACCTAAGAACTTATAACCCAAGGCTCTTTCCACTACACCACCCACCTCCCCAGTCCTACTGAACCACCGTAAGATAAGGACCCATATCACTGATTCTTCTTCAGCTATTATTCCTGTCTTCTTCTTAAGTTTCTAGGGTAAGTGTAAAGTTGGAAGTGAGAGAAATGAAACCTCCCAAGTTGGGGCAAAGGCACCATATGTCTTCTAACTCCCGGACACAATGGGGAGTCTCTTTAATGACTTTCCTGATTCTACCCCCTGCCCCCCGGCATCTTGGTGTTGGCTGCACATATGGTACCTCCCCCTTCCTGAGGAATTGCTTTTACTGCTATCATTTCCTGTCACAACCTTAATATTCTTTTAATGTACTGCCATTGCTTGCTGCAGAGCTCATCTGTTATCCCTTGTTATAGAGGCCTCATTCCAAATGCCAGAGCTGGGAATCATGTCTCTGAGTTCAGAGCAAAGCTTTGTTTATGCATTTACTGGTTTCAAACTTTGACTTGCAAATAATGGACATAATTTTCTGGGTTGTGAAATTATGAGTTTGTATAAGACATGACTATATTAGTCAGTTTGGGTTGCTTTCCACTGCTAGTTATAACAGCAGCAGCAACAAGAAAAATATACATGGTTTAAAAAATAATTCCATGTAACTAAAAAGTTCAGTCATAAAGTGGACTACAGGTAAAGCTGGATCAAGCAGATCATCAGTATCACCAAAGACCAATGTTCTTCCCACCTCTCCACTCTGCCTTCCATAGTGTTTGTTCTATTCTTACCTCAAGCACAATGTTGGTTACAAAACCTCTGCCAGCAGTAACCAGGATCACAAGTTTCACAGTTTATAACAAGCAAGAAAAGAAACTGTTCCACCCAAAGGTTTCAGTAAATGTCTTAATCTGATTGGCCTGAAGGAGATATGCTAATTGTCTTAAGGCCAACTAATCAAAACCTCTGGTTCAGACCTTCAAGCATCAAGTAGTGAAGGACAAATGGATGTTGGAGAGGCCACCAATGAGTCAGCATAGGTTTTGTAGAAGACATCATAGAAGTAAGAGCTTAAAACTCAAATGCCTACATTTAAGCATTAGCACCATCACTCACCAACTAGTCATTTTGAGAAAGTTACTTAGTCTCTCTGCCTTGCTTCCCACATTTGTAAAGTGGGATTTGTGTAAAAAGAAGCTAGTTAATTAATTTTTAGGAGGCAAATTCTTAGTATGGCATTCAGAGTCCTTCCAAAGACTAAAATAAAAACATAGCAAAGAAAGTCTACTTTATTTAATATCGTCTCTAAGCTTCATGGTTGTATAAAGCACACTAGCTCACTAAACACTTTGATGCTCCTTAACTGCTTCAGCCAAACATGAACACGAGGCGGGTAGAGAAGGAACTCTTATACCCCTCTTACGTACGATGGTTCAGAGTTATTCAGTAACATGTGTGGGTTAAACTACAAATCAATTGACAAAGTTGGTCTGTGTTCAGAGCCCTTCCCAATATGGTGCATGGGTTTTTTACTTGTTTTTTTCATGGTTCTAAATCTTCACTGTCCAATATAGTGTCTATAAGCCTCAGGGAGTCACTTAAATTAATCAAATTAAAGTGTCATTGTTATATTGTCCCCATCTGTGGTACAGAGATCCTAAACACTTGGAATTTCCAAAGTGGTAAAAGCACTAGGAGCATCTTTTGTTCTAAAACTTGGTCTTTGACCTCTGTTCCTGATCCAGGTCTCCTGAAACCACTGTAATTTTCTGGGTGATGGGGGTGTCTTTTGTTGTAATGAGATGACTCTGGGTGGGCTCTTGACTCCTGGGTGAGGGCTGGTCAATGGAAAGACCGAGCCAGGATTAGGAGCTTGAAATTTTTAGCCCTGCCCCCATTCTTTTGAGAAGGGGAAAGGGCTGAAAATGGAGTTAATTATTGATCTTGCTATGTAAGGAAGCCTCCATAAACTCCCAGAAGTGTGGGGTTGTGGGTTGGTAAACATGTGGAGGTGCTGGGAGAGGGACATGCCCAGACCTGTCATGGAAGCTCTGCATCCCTTCCACGTACATTGTCCCAAACATCTATCTCTTCCATCTGGATGCTCATCCATATCCTTTAGCATATCTTTCAATAAACTGAGTAATATAAGTAAGTGGTTTTCTAAGTTCTTGCTCTAACAAATTAAGTGAGCCCAAGGAAGGGGTCAGTCAACCTTCCAATCAATGGAGATAAACAGACATAGGTGATAACCTGGGCTTTCAGCAGGTATCTAAAATGTCTGTGTGTGAGTTGTGGGACTGAGCCCTTAACCCGTGGGACGTGACATGATTGCCATCCTGAATAGACAGTATTAGAATTGAATTAAATTTCAAGAGACCCACACAGCTGCTATCACAGAGATTTCCTTGTTGTGGGGAAAACCTCATGCATTCAGTGATCAGAAGTAAAGTGTTTTGTGTGAGTAGTGAAGGAGAATTACCACGGAGAAACACAGGTAGCGAAGAACTGGGTTTGTCCCTGCACAGGAAGGTGGAAAACTGAGTTTTCCCTTTATATTCAAGGCCTCAGTCATCCTAGCCTCATTTCAAGGGCTCACATTGGCTAGGGGATACCATACTGATCAGAACAGATGTAAAAGCATTTCCACCATCACTGAAAGTTTTACTGGTTGTTCTAAACCAATATACATATTAAACACTTCATATCATGTTATCTTTCTACAGTCAGTGATGGGAATAATAGGGCTAAAGTACTTAGCCAACATCCCTTCACTGCCCTGGTTAGGTTAAAATGTGGGTGCATTAAAACAGTAGTGGGACTTAACAAAATTGAGAAGATGCTCAAAAAAGAGAGAAGATACTGCTGACCACCCCAAATCCCTTGTGTCCACATCATAAAGGAGTCATTTCATTGAATGTTAAAATAAAATAACATAAACAAGGACACTCGTTTGATTAAATGAAGAACAAATTCCACTTTAGAAAAGTTTCAAACTCTTTTTCTTTCTTCCCTACCACCTTCATCTTGTTTTTCTGTTGTTAACAACAAAAACAAAACAAAACAAAACAAAACAAAAAACACTGTTCTTTGCAGCAAGAAAGGTCTAGAGTACAGGAATCGTAAGTAGAAGGGTCTTGGCAATTTTAATACGCACACTGAAAGCTGCAAGGAACCTGGCATGCTACTTTCGATGGATTTGGAACCATCTCACCATTTCCATGCCAGACCATGTTTTTATAATCAGCTCCTTTAAAAAGGACTCTGCTCTCAAAGCATGTTGTGAGTTGTGGACATGCCGCACACAAAGAGGTCCTGTGGCAAAGAAAACGTACCCAGGCCTCTTCTATTTGCTTTCTCTTCCTTTTCTCCTTGACTTACCTTCCTCACAGGCCTTACAAGTGTCTCTTGTCTGTGTGTGCATGTACACGAAAAGTGACAAATTGTGTGGGCAAGTGGAAGTGTCATGGAGCAAAAGAAATATTCCCTCTTGTTAATCTATTACGTAGACAGCTAAGGCCGTCTCCGGATGACAAGCACTCAGCCTCTATTTCCCCGAAGCCGCATCTGGCTTTCTGGCAGATCCTCTCAGGAACATGGGCAGAGAGGCAGCTGAGTTTCTCTGGCTAACGACAAGCTCTGAGTTGCTCCCTCTCTCTGGGAGCCATTTTCTTTGGCTCACCTTTGACACAGTCTTTGGATGTTTTTCTCTCCATTTGGAGGTTTTTTCTTTCATCCAGTTTTTTTTTTTTATCAAGACTTTATGTGTCTCTGATCACCACTTTTAAAAACAGGATGAGGCAAATGAAATCTTATGTGCATCTCTTATGCCTGGGTGTAACATATGCTAGAGCCTCTGATGACCCAAGCAGGACTTTAGTGCCTTTTGTGTTAATGTGCTGATCTAAAGAAATGCTCTGCCAACAGTTTGCTTTCTCCTGACCATATTTACAAAGAGTATTGCTCTTCAAATAATCCTACATTTTAAAAAAATGTGACATCTTTAAGAACAAACAAGTAAAAACACAAACAAAGCAAACCAAACAAACAAAAATAGATCTTATTATAGGTCTTAAGGTGGTTTTACCTGCTTCTTCAGTTATAATTAGGAAAATGTTTACAGAGTAGGGTCCCAAGTGTAAATGTGAGCTGACCTCTCCCTGTCCCAGAACTTTAAGATAGCCAGGCAGAAAGGTCTGGGACCCTCATCGAACAGTGATTACTGGAAGTGAAGCTGCAGAATTCCAGTTGGACAGAGAAGACATTCTCCTCACACTTTCATCATGGAACTTCAGAGAAATCCACGTCTCCTTCTTCTGCCATTGAATTGGCCACTCATCACTGATTAAACTGTAGTAATGGTACCATTTGCTATAAACAAATCTATTTATTTATAGCTGAGTGACCTCTGTTCACCAGTGGACTTTGGGTGCCTGCTGGGGATCCAGCTTCCTCTAAATATTTGGCTTGTACATAGAGTGGAATTTAGAATCTCATGGCTTTTAGCTATATTCTAAGAGGGGACACATTTGAAAGTACTTGGGGCTGGGACCTAACTTTTATCTGATACCGGTGATATGCAGACATTGGTCTCTCCTTCACCAGTCAGCGACCCCTCGTTCCCAGTATTCCAGTAGGTTCTTTCCCTGCAGCTCATCTATTTCAGTATTGCCTCAGTGTGAATATAGTCATTTGAAAGGAAGGCAGCAAAAATTCTAGATGGGGGAAAAAGGAAATTTTACCCTGGACCTTAGATAAGCTTCTTACTTTTGTGTCACAGAGCATAACCTCCATAACCTGTTTCAGTCCCAGTATTCTCAGCTGTTACATACAGAGATCAATATCTATCTCTAGGCACAGTTGCTGTGGGGGATCAAATACGCAATCATCATAATTGAAATGAAGTCGGTTCATCTAATATGCCAAAGACTATTAGAAGAGTTTCACCTGCTTTATTTTTACTTAATCCTCACAAACACCCTAGGAGATGCCTGCTATTATTATTTCCATTTAAAAGATGAGAAAGCAGAGGTTCAAAGAGGTCCAGTGGCTTCTTTGATTTGGACGTGGATTTAAGTTCAGATAACGTGATTTTAGGTCATGAGCTTCGAAATACTGAGACAATGAAGAGGACAGAAAATGTTCTCACATGAAATGCTCTAAAAATGTAAATAATTTACCTCTAACACTGTCATTACTTATATTTCTAGTACTATAGTAAAATTTCCAGATAGAAGTGGATTATACTTCTAAAAAAATACAAGTCATAGTGAAATGACTTTTAAAGAAGTTATACAGAACACAGTATCCAATCTCTTAATTACTAACCTGAATACTGAATACAAGATCCATCAGGGCAAAAGGAAACTAGGAAGCGATGAGTTTGTTTATGGCATAGATTATGGTGATGACTTCATGGGTGTACGCTTATCTCCAAACCCATCAACGTGTATATATTAAATACATACAGCTTTTTGTATGTCAGTCATTCCTCAATTACATGGTTGTGTTTTTTAAGACAATGACAAGCTTTGAAATAACACTATACAAATAACAAAGAGATATTCTTTAAGATGTAGGTAATTTTCTAAATATTGGCTCTAGGCTTAGAGATTAATATTTTGATTAGAGAATAATGTGATGTGTTAAGAAGTTACACCAAAGGAAGGCAATGATGTTAAAAGCAGCCTCCTGAGATAAAGCAAATTAGGCAGATGGGGAGAGAATAGTGAAAAGGTGGTCCTCCCTTTCCCTTTCCTTCACACTTCTCTTCACCTGTTTCACACCTGTTTGGGGGAGGAGCGTAAGAAGCACCACTCTTGGATGGCTTGAAGGTTCAGCTTCTTCTTGGTCTCTTTGAGACTATAGGAGAGAACAAACCTCTGGAAGCTTTCTGCCAGGATGTGTTCCCTCCCCCCTCTCTAACCCAGGTCCCCACATGACTTAACAGTGACGATGAATGTGTTTACATAAATTAAAGATATACGAGCAATATTATCCGGGCATAATAGTGCTATTATTATTCAAAGAATTTAGTAAATACAATCCATAGCGGTAAAAAGATCTGGCAGATCATGTGATTTAGCCTACATAGAGAGAGAATTGATTTGTTTTAGGACACATAGCTACTTAAGAAAAAGCTCACAGTCCGTGGACACCCAGCTACAAAGAAGTAAAATCATTGGAATTCATTTATTGACTCATTGATACATGGATCCATGCACAGAAATAAGTGACTACTTCTTGATGAATAAAAATTCTAACAGAAGCATGAGCAAGGTGTTGTAACCTCATGAGGTGGTAGCACTGATGGGATAGCAGAGAAAGCTTCAGGCACACTTACAACCATAGTATTCTCTTCCAGGCTCTGTTGAGATGAAACAATCATTGTCGCTGCCTTTGAGACCTCACAGGTGAGCAGGGAAGACAAGACACTGATTACAGGCACACCTATGGCAAGGGAGAAGATGCCAAGTACCACAAGAAAGGTCCAAACAAACAGCTGAGGATTCTGGAGAAGCAGAAACGCACCCTGCTGAGGGGATCAGAAGGCCTTCCTGGAGGAGGTGCTATTTGATCTGGCTCTGAAAAGATTGAAGGACTTCTGAGCATACACTGAGCCCAGGGGTGCCAGGTGTGGGAAGATCCCACAGCAAATAAACAGTAACACATTCAGTTTGATTTTTGTCCCTGGATTCTTGGTGCACATGGCATTATTAAGTTCCTAAACATAAACATATTCCTTTTAAATCCATCTTCAAAGTCAACTGGAGCTCCAGGCCTGTGAAGGCTTGACATATCAAAAGAAACTTGCTGACACAAACTGGAGTACAGAGCTTGATCTATTCTAATATATGGTTTCAATGTTTCTCATTTTGCAGCCTTGCCAGCTACCATCTATCATCCACTGTCACATTTAAGTTTCCTAAATTACTGCTTTTTAACTTTTGTCACTTATTCAGCAAAGAAGCTATATTCAAAAACCTGGCCTCCCCCCACCCCAGCCAACCTCTGGATTGTATCTTAATATTAAGAGAGAGAGAAGGAGAAATAGAAATCTTCGCTCCATTCAGAATAAGCAGAGTTGTTTTTTTTTCTTTTTTTCCTGGTTTCCAATTCAAGCATTGATTCAATTATGTCACTTCTCAATGGTTTAGTGGGGAAAGAATATGAAACCGGTGAGAACTGGAAGAATAGAATGTGTTGAGAGTTGTAATTATGGAAATAAGAGAAAGAGAGAGTAAACTCTTTGGAATATTTCTAGATAAAGAATCACAGGAGATATTTCCCTCTCCTTTAAGATGTGGGTGAGAAGGGGCTGCAGGACCTTGATGTGAGAAGGAAATGAGAGTGTGGCTCTCTTGGCTTCAGCTTTGCAGTCTTCTGCTTCTTATTTGACCTCCTGCCGATCAACTCCACAGCTGCCATGGTGTTAAGGGTGACTTTCTGGCCTGATTGGGCCCATTCAATCAAACGGAGAAATCTGCTGGTGGGTAAAGTTGTGAGCCAACCCCAGGATAACGGGATCTAGCCACATTTATTGCAGGTTCACCATATGCTCTGCTTTTTCCAAAGTTGGTTCTCATTAACAACTGTTTTTTGTTGTTTTTTTTTTTTAATGTGCTACACGGTTAACATTCTTTTTCTACTCTCAAAAAGGTCTTGTTTTAGACAATAAATTATATGGGCACCCTACTTGTAGGTGAAATACCCTTCGTAAACAGAGCCACCAGCATGGCAGACAAAGCTTTAAGAAACATTGAGAGATGATGCCCCATAGTTGTGGGTAAAGTTAGTCTCTCCACTTCCCCAAGTACAAGAGGGAAATTTCTGCTCAGGTTGCTCTGTGTGTCTACCTATAGGCCAATTTAGCAACACTAAGCCCGAGAACATTCTCTTTTCAAAAGGGAGTCTTCCAGGAATATTATTGAAAGCAACTCATCTGTTGCTGGAGCATATTGTCAGTATGTGAAACTTTTTCAGTTGGATAAATGTGCTCAACTATCCCCCTAATTTCTGCACATCTATTCTCCATTACAGGCACCACAGGCTGTCTGTCCATGTTTCACAAAAGGTCTGAGACCTACTGTTTCCAGCTAAGAAACAGTAAGCACATGCTAATCTATCTCCGCCTCTGATGATAACTAGAAACTTTAAATAGAATACGTGAAGAAACTATCTAATGACCCTAATAAGTCATTACTGGAAAATTATTCTCTTTTTTTATTTATTTAAAATTATTTTATTATTTTTCCTTTTATTATTCTTTACAAGTTTTCTTTTACGCATGCACACACAAACTTAGTTTAACTTTGTATATTACTATGCTTTTTAAAATAAAATGGTATCAAACTGTATCTTGTTTCAGGGACTTTTTCCCCTCAAAATTATGCTCCTAAGTCAAGCCCATGGTGATTTCTTTAATGTTCATTTTCATTGTGGCATACCATTGGTATACCACTGTGTGAATATACAGAAAATTATTTACCTTTTTCCTTTTTCTAGAGTTCAGGTTGTTCTCAAGTTTGTTTGTCTTCACTGTGGATAATGCCACTGTGGATATTCTTATACATGTTTCAGGGGGCATATGATAACATTTTTCAGTAAAATTTTTAGGTGTAAAGTTGCTAAGTTGTGGAGTATATGTAAGTATTACAGTCTAATGCCAACCTGTTTTCCACACTGCTTGGATGAAATTGTACTCCTCCCAAAAGAGTATAAAATAATCCTGTTTGTCCAAACCCTTTCCTACCCTCCTAACTGTTAGACTTTTTCATTTTTGCCAATGTGTTGGGTATGAATATTATTCTCATTGAATCTTGATTCACATTTACCTGCTTTTGACATTTTTTCATATCACTGAGCACATTAACATGATCATACTTTAATGGTTAACATTTAACCTTATTCTGCAGCAAGGCTCCTCTAGTCTGGAAGGACTGACGTAGAAGATCTGAACACTGCAGTCCCCAGGTCACCACACTGAGGACTGAGTTGATAAATAGTTCATTCCGCGAACAAATCAAATGTGTTTGGGGAGGTCTCGATAAGAAATAATGTGAAGAGTGATGTCCAGGAGAATTCAAGAACTGCCTAAAGGACCAATTAATTCCCTATATGACAGTTACTCGCTCCATATGCACACAGATTATTTCAGATGTTGGTGGGAGCTCAGAGGATAAAAACTCCTTCTAAGGGGGTTATCCACTTGACTTATGTCCTGCTAAGGATGGTGGAATGCACAGTTGTAAAAGTTTGGGGTTCTCAGCATCATTGAGGTAATATATCAGCCCTGGATTTCTCAGTCCCGGAATTCTTGTTTTATGAGACAAATAAATCTATATTTTTCAAAGATATTGTTAGTGGGGTCTTTGGTCCTAATAGCTCAACATGTTCCTAATCTACATGAGACTCAATATTTGTTGGGCACTTACTATTGTCCTGACACTAGATATCTTACTTAATTTACACCAATGAATAGGGGGAAGAATGCACCTTCAATCACTGTCACTAAAAAGAGACATGTACAAAGAAAGATAATGATAATAATCTTTATATTGTTACTGAGAGTCCTCTCAGTGCCAGATGTGCTATATCTATCATATTTAATATTCTGATCAGGCAACTGGGGCCATGAGTGTAGTTTAGACGAGACACCTCATATTGACCTGAGTTCTGTCTTACTCAGGTCACCCAGTGAATTAGTAATGAAGTTTGATATTTGAGACAGGTCTGTCAGCTTTCCACCCCCACACTCTTCTTCCTAAGGCTTTTCAATCCACTCTATCCCTCATCTGCCCCCTTCCTCACCCTTGCAATGAATGGCACAATGCCTAATCTGATAAAGAACATCATTCTGAGATGATAAAGTGAATCATTTAAAATTATGTCTGAAAGAAGCAAGTCTACAAGAAAGATTCTGACACTCATAACTCAAGACAAAAGCTACTGGTGAGAACTGTGCACTAACCACAAATGGTGCTTTGGTATAAAATAACTCTATCCAAAGGTAGGTGTCCATACAATCTATTTTTTTTAAATACTTCTAGGTTATATGTTTTCCCCTCCAGATAGTGGCTCTGTTAACTCTCAAAAGTGTCCCAGTTGGTCATGCAAAGTTTTCCTTTACACAGAAAACATTGGGATGATATTTTGTTTGAACATCAAGTACACAAAGGTCATGGTTGATACTGAGAGTGAATCTGTCATAAACTAATGTTTCCACTCAGTTATCATCATTGTCACCAGCATGTTTCTTTGGTGTCTATTGTAAAGATAAAGTGTCATCATGGATGTTCGCACATTTCTCTATTTTTCTGCAGCTGAACTTGTCTAGGAGAAAAACAGGGTGTTTGGTGTTTTTCTTCAGCTGGAAATAATTTGAAGTTGCAAGAAACTCCTCTAAGAATTAATTGAACACTCTAATCACAGGCAAAGGATTCCCACTTTGCAATTAGCTTCCCAGAGTCTATAAAAGAGATGACATTTAAGGAGTTGGAAATTTCTCAGCATTGCAGCATTTATACATGCAGCCAATATGTTACCTTTGATTCTGAAAGCCAGAGAATACAATAACTGAAAAATATAGAAAACTGCCAGCCCATATTTTAATCTTACCTCAAGTAGTAGAACATAATAGTTAGGTTTTTGACTGAATGTGAGATTAGAGCTAGGGGGATGTGTTACTATTTAGGGTTAAGCAGGTGGTTTCTGACGTGAAATTGCCTGGATTTGAAATGAGATTCTCCCACTAACCAATCATGTGACCTCAACCAAGTTACTTAACTTATCTATGAAGCAGAAATTTTAATAAGACACGGAGGCTTATAATTAAAAATATATGATAGAAGGCATGCAAAGCAATTGGGACAGTTCCTAGCATATGGTAAACACTTACTCTTATCATTGTTAAAGACAAAAGGAACCAGAAAAATACAAGTCTGGATTCTGAGGATAAAGTTAGAATTCTGGGAAACGTGAGTATAAATATCTCCCTCTCCATCTTCACAGGCAATTAATTGGAACTTAATGTCAATGAAACACCAAAATGCTTATTTCATAACCATGCAGGAAACTGGGTGAAGGGTACTGGAGACTTCTCTGGATGATCTGTAAATTACTGTGAACTATAGTTATTTCAAAATAAAAAAGGGTTTTACTTAAAACAATGCATCTTTCAATCCCATTCAATTGTGTCTGTCACTCCTGTCTCCAGCATAGTCTGAGCCACCATCACCTCCATGCCATACCTTCTTTCCAGTTCATTATTAGCAGAATATCCAAAGTGGCCTTTGGAAAAGTAAATACAATATTGATAGTTTGCTCTATAAAGCCCTTCATTCTCTCCCTACCGCTCTTTCCATGTGGTCAGCAAAACCATGAATAAGCTGGCTTTCAGTGTTCCTCAAGCCATATCATGTGCAACTTGCCACTAACTTCATATACTCCATGGAGACTGTACTCCCAATCCCTCAGTCAAGCCAAGCCCTCTTCCTCTGAAGGACCTCAAACACTTCATTCTCTCTCTGCTCTTCTCCTGCTTCCATCTTACTCATCATTCATGTCTTAACCTAAAAGGTACTTTTTCCAGGAATGCTCCCACTTTCACTCAGATTCAGGCAGTTATCATATTATATGGTCTCCAAAATTCCATTCCCTACTTAATAACTTTAGCTTCTGAAACCATCTCGCTAACTAAAAAAGTCAAATGAAGAGTCTCCATTAATTTTAATGGGAAAATTATTCTGAGTTTTGTATCAATAGGTAATATCATAGATCAATCTATAAAATGAGATTCATACCTAGCTTTTAAAAACATATAGTATTTTTAAAGGCTGCATTTCTCAAATTGGTATTTGAGAGAGAGAGAAAGAGAGAGAAATGGAGAGAGCGAGAGAAACATCGATTTGTTGTTCCACCCAGTTATGCATCCATGTGCCCAGACTGGTTTTCAAACTTCTCTTGGGAATCCATGTATTGACTGTATGGGTGGGCGACTGTGTGTTGTTCAAGGGGCAATTATATATTTGTACGTATGCATGTATATATGTATATGTACATATATGAATTAAATAATATAGACATGAGGAATAAACAATAGTTTAAAAGTAAATAGTCTGCATGTGAAATGTAATACAATGAAGATTTCACTGATCAAAGGAGAAAAATGCTTGATAATGGAGAGGTAGCAGTTAAAGAGGCATTCTTTTTCTGTAGCAATGGTCTAACACTCTGCAGGAACTCATAGCTACCTTTTGCTCAAACTGTACTTTAAAGTTAGAGCACTGAAAATACATGTAACACAAAATAAAAGCTAAGCACAAAAGTGCTTTGTGGTGCACAGAAATAGCACTCATGGACCAAAGATGGATTAATCTCAGTTGCTACATCTTCATCCCTCTTCTTGGCGTACACAGAACATTTGGGGTTTACCTAAACATGGAGCGCAATTCAAATTTAGTGCATGTTATATCCTCTGACTAGAATTCTTGTGGAGACCAAATTGACTGTAATATCTCAGTATAACTTTTTATAGCATAGTACTTATTTATGTGTTTGTGTGTAAGAAATCATTATATTGGAAGAAAGATGTCATTAATCTAAAGGTGGTAGAGAGTTTCAAAATAACATAACTTTATAACTACATAGGTAATATGGGACTGTGTAAGATAAATTGGCAGCTTTAACAGGTCATTAACAATACATTCATTGCATAGGTAACTTCATAGTTACATACTTACTGTGTAGCTATTTATGTTGTTGCCACCACTAGAGAATAAACTTCATGAAGGGAGGTTACTATCGTACTCTTAGCACCTGGCACAGTGCAATAAACAAGGTCTTAGGATGAGTCATGGTAAGAGGAAGAGCCAAAAAGAAAGAAGGTTGAATTCAGAGTAAGAAGTAAGTTGGGGAAGGGATGAAGAAATGGACTATCCCACACCATACTATGAAAGGAAAGGGAATAAAATACATGCCAGACATATGTATTGCATGCATTATTTTACATCTAAACTATTGTATATGTAGTCAATTGCTTTTGCACCAAGACTCAAAAATAGGGAAGATGTCACCAGATCTAAGTATAATGTCCTTTTTCTCTGTTCTCTTGTACTACTGTAACATTTGATTGTGATGGTCATCACAGGAAAAGCAATGACTCAAGAAATGGCTTGGCTATTTCCCATGCTAATTTATTATGTAAATAAGCAATATAAGTGGTTTTGCATGCAGTTAGCCCAGCGCATGATGCCACAACTACATACATACTAAAAAACTGGTGAGTTTTTTTGTATCTTGTTTCCTGATTCTAGCATATAGGGCTTGAACAGTTCCTTTTGGGTGTGCTGGTTTAGCCTTCCTAAGCGACAATTCAATTAGATTCAGCAAATATCCTCTGTGTATGCCAAGATAATTTTAACCCGTGACAATGCTAGAGCAAAACCACAGCCCGGTGTCTCTCTTCATAGTGGCTGAAACAAAATGTGCAAGAACTTTGAAAATGACCTTCTTAATGAAGACATAGGTTGGATGGGTAGCAAAATTTTATGCAAGTGCCTTTCAGATTTAAGGCTGTTTTGAGTCTAGTTAAACCCCACCCCCCCACCCCACCCTGACCCCCACCAAAAGGAAAAGAAACAAGTTTGACCTGTCTTGAGCCAAAGTCACACTGTTCTGCCTGTTAAGAATATGATTAGCTTCTGAAAGTGACTGATGCCCTGGGTTTTCAATCATGTTAGAATTCTGGAATAATGGAATTTCTTATGAGGTCTCCAAAAGGTCTGATAGGCTTTCAACATGAACTTCCTCCTTCCTGGGGACTGAATTTACTTCTGCCAATCAACTTCTGTTTACACGGTGGCACAGGTTTGTGATCCAGCCTGTGTCAAAAGATCTGAAAATTAGTGGTGCATTCAGTGACTCTCCTGACTGCAAATGTCAATCGATCTCACTTTGATAAAAGTTCATTAGTTCCTCTAGCATTAAAATTTTAGACAAATACCATTTTAAAATGAAAATTGGTATCCACCTAGAACCTAATTAACAGCAGGATCGCATTACCCATTCAGGAACCTAGATTTTAATCTGGGATCCACCACTGAAAAGCGGGGTGAAATTTGGCATTGCTGTACCTCGATGCACTTGAATTTCACTATCTGTAGGATGACGATTTTGGCAACATCGGCAAAGGCAGAGCTCCTGGTCAACAAGTTTCGTAGCAGTACAGAGTGACAATGTTATGCTTCCTATTACTATTATTGTGGTTGAGTTTTTCAAATGAAAACGTAAAACTTGAAAACCATGAAGAAGCTGCTTTGGATGAACATGCTAGCCTAAGTTTATTCCTTTTATATTTAGAGGCGTATTGTTGAAAGAGAATGAGAAACATTGTCATTAGTTTTCAAATTACATGTGCAATCAAATTAAAGGCTACCCTTATATTTTAAGCATGCTTTCTGGGATAGTCTTTGTGTCTTTATCAAAAAAAGCTGTAATTTGGGGTTTGCATTTTGGTTGAGTCCATTACCCTGTAAGCATCTCTAACCACCAGGCCATATTAAATTTTTAAAAAGATATACTTCAGTTTGGCTTTCAGAAAGACCTATAAAGCTTCTACTCTACAGACCTTTCCAAAATTTATAATTATAAACTGTGGACAAAATAAAACACAGCCACATTAAATCCCACGGGAGGATAAAAACAGACAGATTCTTGAAAGGAGTCTTTACTTGACAGCAGGGAATTACAGCTGGTGAGTTTCCCATCTTGACAGCATCTGGCTGAGGGCAGGGATCCTTCTGTGCCACGTTGTGTAGCTGAACTCACGGTACGTCTTGACTAACAAATTGAAGGATAGAGTTTGAGGCAATCACAGCGACTGAAAATGAGGGGGTTCCTGAAAAAGAGAATATGAGAAGGGGACATTGGATCCTATGTACGAATTTTGCCTGGCTGTCCGATTGACCATTGAATCACCTGTGCACAGAGCAGGCTATACACGCCAAGACCAAAGGATAAAGTGCACGAAGTGAGGTTTGATTTGCCTCTCCAGGAGCGTTTTCAGTTTGAGTCCAGCCAAGTCAATTTTCCGCTAAATCAATCATCAATCAACATGTTTTGAAGGAAGATAACAGAATTTAGAGGCCCCATAACACAACATTCATAATAATGCCCGTAACAAAAAAAGTGACTGATTCTTTAAAAAGAAAATGGCAATTAGTAGTTGAAATGATCCATAGATTGGAAATAGCAGGAAATTATTTTAAAATCCCTATTGAAACTATATTCAATAATGTAAAGAAAATTGTTAATAATAAATAGAAGGTAAACAATATCAGCAAAGATTTATAAAACTTTAAACAGAAACAAATGGATATCTTAGAACTAAAAAATACAATATTTAAGATTAAAATCAATATATGGACTTAACAGTTATACTAAAGATGACAGAAGAAAGAGACAGTGAACTTGAACATAGAGCAGTAAAAGTATCCAACCTGCAAAGCAGAAAGATGAAATGCTGGAAAAATGAACAGAGTCTCAGGAATCTGTGAGACAATACAAAAAGATCTAATTCGTGTGTAACTGGAATGCCAAAGGAGGAGAGAAAAGAAATGGGTTATGGTTTTTTGGAAGAAATAATGTCTACAAACTTTCTAAATTTGGAGGAAAATATGGATTTAAAGACTAAAGAGTTTAATGAAATCAATCCAAAGTAAGTATAAAGGATACCACATCCATATGTCCAGATACATCAAAATCAAAGTGTGAACAGAAAAGATAAGGGAGCACCTTGGAGCAGCCAAAGGAAACAACACATCTGCAGGGAAATGACTGCTGGTTTCTTATCAGAAACAGTGGAGTCCAGAAGACAGCAAAGCATTATTTTAAAGTGTTCGAAGAAAAGAAACTGTCAATGTCAATCCAGAATTTTTTTCAAATATCCTTAAAAATTTAAGGTGAAAAATGTATGTTCAGATAAAAGAAAACTAAAAGGATTCATTGACAGCAGATATGCACTGTAAGACACACTAAAGGAAGTTCCTCTGGCCAAAGGAAAACGTACCAGAGGGTAGCTTAGCTCTTCAGGATAGAGGAAGAACATTGGAAATGATAAATATCTAGGTGAATATAAAATACAATTTTTACCTTAATTTTTTTGTTTAATATTTTAATTACAGTTTATATTCAACATTATTTTGTATAGGGTTCAGGTGTACAGCATATTAGTTAGACAATCATATACTTCTCAACGTGTTCCCCCAGGTATTTTCAGTACATACCTGGCACCATACATAGGTATTAAAATATTATGGACTCTGTTCCCTATGCCATACCCGACATCCCCGTGACTATTTTGTAACTACCAATGTTCACTTCTGAATCCCTTCCCCTTGTCACCCAGTCCCCTAGCTCGTCTGTTCTCTGTATCTGTGAGCCTGTTTCTATTTTGTTCATTTATTTTGTTCTTTGGATTTTACATATAAGTGAAATCATGTGACATTTGTCTACATTAATTTCTTTAAAACATCTATCTCAACATTTTAGGTAGTTCTTGAAAGATGGTAGATGCTTAATAACTTGTGGTTGAATGAAAACGCGGGGGAGCCTGAAGAGAGACTTGCATTGAAGGAAAAACACAAATACATGATCTTGGACACTTGGATTCTGATAACCAGTTATTCAAACTCAGTTGAAAAAACAACTCAGGTTTAAAGGTGTATGTGGGCTGTACATCTAGGAAGCAGATATGCATCACAGCTTCCAGTGGTACATGAAGAAACATACAAGAAATGGCAAATAAACCTAAAACCAGGATAAAAAGGACTTATTTTCCCCTGTGTGACTTCACGATAAGCAAACAAAAATCACTTTAAAAATACTTCTCAAATATGTGCTAAATAGATGAACTTTGCCTGTCTTAAATAAACCATGGTATTGAACATGGCCCCGGCATGAAACAGATGGCACATTTGTAAAAGGCAATTAAAGAGAGTTTAATGAATGAACTCCTTATAAGATATGGAAAATCAACAAGGGATGGGGAAATATCCTGAAGCTAGCAACAAGGGGAATGCCCTCAACACCCTTAGATCATTCACCTACGGGCAGGTGAAGAAAGTAGATGCCAAGCCTGGTGGGAGCTATAAAGAGGTATGAAATGACTGCCCAATGAAAGACATGACCTTGGACAGAGGAACTCTGCCACACCACTGAGCACCAAACCATAGTATACCACAGTGTAGCAGGAAGGAGGCCTAGCAATAATTACTATGATCTGTCTCTCCTCTTCCTGTATGATGTCTACTGATCTCCTACCAGATTCCTCCCATTAGCTCAGCTGAGCTAGGGGCTAGGGAGCTAGGAGGCCCGACTGGTGTAGCCCTTAGTGCACATAGCCTTGTAGTGTTTTAGCACATAAAACAAGATAGAGATGGATAGAGAGAGGGCCTTGGCAACAAATGGAGGATGATATCCAGAACAGAGCAGATAGTCCCTAATCTTTGTATTTGCAAACTTTCAGTTAAACAAGTCTACTTATTTAACAGTTAAGTAACAGGGCAACAGGACAGGTGTTTATCAACAACCACCCCTGTCATTCTACATTTAGAGACCTCTCTTGAGCTATTCTTTAAAACTAATATTGATTCCCTAAATATGAGCATTTTCTCCGCCCCCCACGGGTCACCGCCAGGTCACGCCTCCCCGGGTTGCCGTGCAGAGCCATGTGACTCAGCCTCAGAGCGAGCCGGCCCACAAATATGAGCATTTTCAATGCATAGTCAAGCAGGGTTTGACCTTAACATGTACGCTAACCTAGATATATTTCATCACCAAGAAAACAGGCTGGGGAAAATGAAATTCGTTTGCCTAGCTAGTTACTGTGAGAAACAGGATTGGAAACAACATTCTGTATTGCTCACAACATTTCTGTGTCTCACCTAGAATTCCAGACACCATAACTTTGCCCCTATAAATGTGGGTGTTTTATTCTGGTTGCCAGTTGAAAATAAGTCCCTTGCATCCTGATTTTAGGTTTATTTGCCATTTCTAGTATGTTTCTTCAAGTACCAACTGAAGATGCTATGCATATCTGCTTCTCAGACAGGGAGCACAAACACACCTTCAAATCTGAGTTGTGTTTTCAAAGTCATTACCACTATCCTAAGAGCAATAGTGCACAGAGTCCTTTTTAAACACCATCACTATTTTTTTAGAAGATGTTAAAAAAGCATTAGTTCATTGAATTCTTACAAGGGCCTGTGACGTGGGTAATATTATTCCCATTTTACAGATGAGAAGGGAAGCACCAAGGCATGGAGTAATTCTCCATTTGTCATGTTATTAAGACAGGGGCACAGCCAGAAGTTGAACCTCTATAATCAAAATCCTGTGCTGTTAGCCATTCTATCACCTTGGGGGTAAGTGAACTGAAACTATGCCTGACCTTGATGGCTGGTGACATATTAGCACTGGGCTGATGGAGTGGGAGCCAATTCATAATTTATCTCAGGGAAAAAAATGCTCCCTCTATCTCGCTGCTGACAACTGAACCCTTTAGCAGTATCAGGGGGAATTATGTTGGAAGAAAAATGGCATGTCTGTGAATACTACATTGTCTTCAGGTCCGCTAAATTGATTTTTATTTTCAGAGATAAAATATTTCCAGGAGTTCTGCCTGGAATGGCAGGATGCCAGGGACAGTTGAACTTTCCTACCCACCCTTTTGGGTTAGTCCAAGTCTTCTCGTTTTAGAGTCTCCTTAGGAAAGCTTGTCGGTGTGGACAAAAAACAGAACTGTCAGAACTCAAGTACAGATTTGAAGAATGTGTCATCTTCCACACTTCTTAAGAAAGAGGCTCCAGTGTAGGAGAAATAAAACAGGAGGGTGTTTTGCTTTCATCAAGAAGAAATAAGGACTTAAATACCCTCTAGAGCCTTCTTGACTGACTGATTTCAAAGTCTTCTCTTCTCTCTGCACCTCTGAAGTAAATATTCATAAAACAAATCAGCATGCAAAACAGCCGTCATGCCTTGAACATTTTTTAGATGCCTAGTACTATCCTCAGCACATTCCATGGGTTACCACAATTATTCTTTGCAACAAACTGATGAGGTTGATACCATTATAACCCACTTTTTCCAGATAAGGAAACTTACCATTTAGAAAGGTTTAAGCATAAACCAAGCAGCTAATTGCTAAAGTTGAGATTCAAGTTCAGGTTTGACATAAAAGATTATTTTCATCCATCGTTGCATAGTTGAGTCCCCTGTAGAAAAATTAAAATACACCAATACATAAACCACACACTCACAAATCCAATTCTATCGGTTTGGCATGAGCACTGGGCACAATTAAAAAAAAAAAAACAGCACTCCACATGTTTTTAATGTCCATCCAGTGAAACCACTACCTGAAGCTTGTGAATGCTCATGTCAACAAGCAAAACTCACCGAAACCGTGGTACAGACTAATAATGGTGTTACCTTCACACCACAGACCCTCACACCACAGAACCTCACTGCACCAACGAACTACATTGCCCCAAAGATGAAGACTTGATGAACATACCCATCCAGCAGCAAGATCTAAGGTTTGTCTGTAGTCTTCAACAGACACTCCAAGTAGTAATATGTTATCTTGGTTGTTCCATGTTTCAGAACCATCCTATAGTCCTCCAGGCAATGTTCAGAAAGATGAACCCAAGCAGCCAAGAGTAAGATTTTCTGTCACTGATAAAATGCCACCCACCAACCCCATCTTAAGCCTGAGAACATCTTCACCATTAGAACAAGCAGAGACTACCAGAAATCTAACCATTCACTCTGTAAAATAAGTAATATGATATTTAAAGGCACTCATCAGAGGAAGAGAACAATTTTCATATTAACCATTCTGGCTAGAAAAGGTGTCCATTTCTATAGGGCAACAGACATCACATCTGCAAGATTATTCAATCACCTAGCTTTAATCAGTTGAGCGAGAAAGGTCTGCATCATTATGAAAGGACAGTCGAAGAAAAGTGACAGTTCTACAGATCATTATGAATGACACTTTATTCAGAGGGACTGTTCATTGTCCATTTCTATAACTAACAGGGCCTTCAAGGGATTTCAATTTATGGAGAACATGTCTTGATTAAAACAGATTTAAATCTAAATAAAAGATATCTAAATGACAAGGTAAGTGGTCTGGTTTGTCCATTCATTTGCCATCCCATAGTCTCAGAAAGCCAGAATAGAAAGATTGACTTGGTTTCTGTGTTCTGTATTAACCAACAATAAAATTAATTAAAAAGTGGATACTATGATAAGGCAACAGAATTACCTAACTAGTTCTTTCTCCGTTTAAAAGAATTATGTAATATTTCATAAATACATATATTATAGATTTATAAATTATAAAACAATAATATAAAGTATAATAGTACACTGATAAATCAGCAAAAGAGAAAGAATATAATCAACACTTTTGAAGCCTTCTTTGTGTATTCTATCTTGCATGTACCTTCCTACATTGAGTCTGAAGATACCATCTCCTGAAATCTTTTAAATTTTTTTATCCTCACCCAAGGACAATTTTCACTGATTTTAGAGAGAGAGAAAGGGAAGGAGACAGAAAGAAACATTGATGTGAGAGAGAAACATTGATGGGCTCTCTGCCTTCTCATACACGCCCCGACTAGGGATTGAACCTGCAACTTGGCTATGTGTCCTGACTAGGAACAGAACCTGAGACCTTTTGGTCTGTGGGATGGCACTCCAGACAGCTGAGACACCCCAACCAGGGCTCTTGAATTTCTTGATTATCATATCTTAGCTTTCCTATAAAGCCCTGCCAGGTACTGCTTCTTCAATGTATCATTTGCTCTTCACGTTTGGGAGCCTTATAAAATAAAATCATACTGTATATACACTTTTAATTTTGTTTTTGTTTTAGTTTTTCTTTAAAGTAGTCTGTGAGATAAATCGATGATGTTTATAGATACTGTTTATTTATTTTATCTCTGCATGATATTCCAGTGTGGGAATATGCCATAGTTTATTCACCTGTTCACCTACTGTTGAATTTGTTGGATGTTTCCAGTTTTTTAAAATGTCCTTCAGGAAACAATGATGCTAAGAATGTTTAAGAGGTCCTCTAGGGTATACATTTTTTAAACAATATGAGATATATCTATTGTATCCTGAAGTGGTTGCAAATATTCATGCTCCCAATCAGCAGTTGTAGGTGAGTGCCCACTCTTCACATTCATGTTTTCAAACTGTTTAATTTTGTCAAACTGGCCTATACGAATATTTTGTGGGGGCTTCCATCTGTGTTTTTCTGGTTACCAATGAAGCTGAGTGTCTTTCCCTATTTTATAGGAAAGCCAACACAAAGATTTTGTCTATTTTATTATTGGTTGTTTAGTATTCCCTAATGAATCTTCGGGAATTTTATTGTTGTCTTCATGTGTTGCTGACAATTTCTATCAGTTTGTGGTTTGCTTTGAGTTTTGTGTGTTAGCTTTTGTGTTTGGATAAATAAAATTTCTAAATTTGTGCATAATCAAACCAACTTTTTCTCTGTGTCTGTGATTTTTATGGTTTGCCCTTCCTGGGTGGTTTAGGTGGTTGGAGCATCGTCTAGCACACCTAAGGTTTGCAGTTTCAATTACTGGCCAGGGCACAGGCCTAGGCTGTGGGTTTGATCCCCCGTCTCTCACATGGATGTTCCTCTCTCTCTCAAATCCATAAATATATATCCTCAAGTGAGGTTTTCTTTGTTTTTTTAATGAAAAAAAGAAATTTTACTTTATTCATGTTGTGCATTCTTCTTTCATTTTTTTCCTCTTATAGTTTTACAATTTAGTCTTTTATATTTAAATATTTAACTGTCCTGGAAAAACGTCCCACATGAGAAAAGGAGCACGTGGTTGTTTCGGGGGCATTAGGAAAGCACCACCTGGGTGAGAAGGGGGAGGGGCCACACAGGAAGGGAGTGGCCATCCGACCTCTAAACCTCAGTCTGTAATCTCCAGACCTTCCTCTCCACTTCACACCATCCTCATTCTACAAACAGGGCATTGAACATTTAGAATTGCTAAGCATCATGTCTGAGTTCCCATAGCTAGCAATTGACCAACCTGAGATTTGAACTTATTCATCCCATTTCCAAAGCTGATTTTCTTTTATCTAGCTACACAGTGCAACTCCCTAGGCTGAGGAATTTGGGCTTGATCAGGGAAACTATTAATTATTGTTGAGCTATAAAGGAATCTCATAGAAAGTTTTTATATTCTTTTGTTTGTTTTTATATTTTTATGCAAAATCGACCTGGCAGTGGTGAGCAAGAGTCTTCCAAGTCTGTATGCCCTTTTGCTAAATGGTTTTTCATGCCTGAAATCACCTTCTCCCTGGGTAGCCTCCCCATCATGTCCCTCAACTCATTTACCTTCTCCA
>VMDR010012464.1:0-26530 GCA_007922815.1 Macrotus californicus | reverse complement strand
TTGCAAAATTGCTGTTTACTATGGTTGTACCAATGTACAGCCCATCACTGTGTGAAAATTCTCATGTTATCAGGCTTACAATTTAAAAATTTTTGCCAATATGATAGTATTAAAAATGATGGATTTTGTTTTAATTTGCATTTGATTAATTGCTAATCACATTGAACATCTTCCTATATATTTTTGTTTCCTTCATATATTTCTAAATCAAATTTTATTATTTATGTTATTACAGTTGTCCCAATTTTCCCCCTTTGCTCCCCCCTCTTTCCAGCTCCTCCTCCCAGTCCCTCAGGCAATCCTCACACCATTGTCCATGTCCATGGGTCCTGCATATAAGTTCTTTGGCTACTCTACTCCTTATGCTGTACTTTATGTTCCCATGATTATTTGCAACTACCAATTTGTACTTAAACTCTTTACTGTTTTCACCCATATCCCTGGCCCCTCTCCAATCTGGCAATCATCACAATGTTCTCAGTATCTATGATTCTGTTTCTGTTCTGCTTGTTTGTTTATTTTGTTTTTTTTAGATTAAATTGTTGATAAATATGTATTTATTGCCATTTTATTGTTCACAATTTTGGTATTCTTCTTAAAGAAGACCCTTTAATGTTTCATAATACTGGTTTGGTGATGATGAAATCCTTTAGCTTTCGCTTGTCTGGGAAGCTCTTTATCTGTTCTTCAATTCTAAATGATAGCTTTGCTGAGTATAGTAATCTTGGTTGTAGGTCCTTGCTTTTCATCACTTTGAATATTTCTTGCCAATCCCTTTTAGCCTGCAAAGTTTCTGTTGAGAAGTGAGCTGGCAGTCTAATGGGAATTCCTATATGGGTAATTAACTGCTTTTCTCTTTTAAGATTCTCTCTTTGTATTTATCCTTTGGCATTTTAATTATGATGTGTCTGGGAGTGGGCTTCTTTGGGTCCATTTTGTTTTAGACTCTCCGTGCTTTCTAGACTTGTATGTCTGTTTCCTTCACCAAGTTAGGGAAGTTTTCTTTTACTGTTTTTTCAAATATATTTGCAATTTCTTGCTCTTTCTCTTCTCCTCCTATGATGTGAATGTTGTAATGCTTGAAGTTGTCCCAGAGGCTCTTTTACACTGTCCTCATTTTCTTGGGTTCTTTTTCTTCTTGCTGGTATGATTGTTGTTTTTTGCTTCCTTATGTTCCAAATCATTCATTTGATTCTTAGCTTCAACAACTCTACTGTCGATTACATGTAAATTCTTCTTTATATTAATTAGTGTATCCTTCGTCTCTGACTAGATCTTTTTTATGCTGCAGAGGTTCTTACTAAGTTCCTTAGCATCCTTATAACCAGTGTTTTGAACTCTGCATCTGATAGATTGCTTTTCTCCATTTTGTGTAGTTCTTTTTCTGGACTCTTGTTCTGTTCTTTCATTTGGGCCATGTTTCTTTGACTCCTCATTTTCGCAGCCTCCCTGTGTTTGTTTTTATGTATTAGGTAGAGCTACTACATCTCCCAGGCTTGATAGAGTGTCTTAATATAGCAGGTGTCCTGTGGGGTCCAGTGGCAGAGCCTCCCCTATTACCTAGTCTGGGTACTCAAGGTATACTCCCATGTGTGAGCTGTGTATACCTTTGTTTTGTAGTTGAGCCTTGGTTGCTTTTGGAATGTCCAAGTTCAGCTACCACCTGTGTTCTTTCTGAGGTCACATAGCATGAACTACAAAAAAATCTCCAGATGGCTGCTACTTGTGCTGGGCTTGGAGGTGCCCAGGAGAGACCAAGCTGTGAACTATGGCCTATTGCTGCTAGTATTGGGCCTGAGGCAGCTTAGCAAGAAGTACAAAGCTTGCTGAAGTCATATGTTGCTTGTTTGAGAGAATTTAGGAAAATCTGAAGCATGGGCCAAGACAAGCCATTCATATGGAAAAGCCACTGAAAAAACCTCAGAGGGCTTGAAAGTTAGGTGAATCAGGGCCTCAGGGAATCACTGGGGTGGGGGGGAGGCAAACAGTGTTAGCTAGGTTGGACTCTCAGATATGGCACCCACCTGCTGGCTCTGTGAGGGAAGGGCTCAGAGAAGGAACATTGGCCTCTGTTAGCACTTTTATCTGCAAGAAAACTGTCCACCACCTGTTGCCCTGATGCCAGACAATTTAGTTCCTCCCTGTATGTCTCTGATGCCTTTAAATCTGCTGTCCTGGCCCTGGGGCTCACAGGGAGTGAGTCCAAGAAAGTCTATGTATGGGCTCCTTAAGAGGAACTGCCTGGGATTCCAGCAGTTTCTGTCTTCCACAGCCTCAATTCTCACTGGTTTTTATAGCCAGAAGTTATGGAGACTTATCTTCCTGGCACTGGAACCCTGGGCTGGGGGGCTTGGTGTGGGGCTGGGCCCCATCACTTCTTAGATATCCCTCCCAATTTTTACATACCATGTGTGGGTGTGGGACCAGCCTATTAGGCATCTCTGCCCCTCTTGCCAGTCTCAATGTGGTTTCTTCTTTAATTCCATAGTTGTAGGACTTCCATTAAGCTCAATTTATGATGGTTCTGAATAATGGTTGTTCTATAATTTAGTTGTAATTTTGATTTGGTTGTGCGAGGAAGCAAGCCATGTTTATGTACCACACCGTCTTGACTGGAAGTCCTTCATATGTTTGTTAAAGACCATATGAGTCAACAGAGAATAATTTTATGTTAGAGTGCCAAAGTTTTCCATGGCTAGGAGTCGAATTCTTTAAAAAATGAGGGAAGTGATTACCAGCTGAGGACTTATCGCTGTAAGGAGAGGGAGAGTGTGTCAAGAACTTCTCAGGAACAAGAGCATGTAAATGAGTTTAGAAGTGGCTCTGGGGACCCAGAAGACCCCTGCCAAGAAGAATGTGAGACTGCTTCCAGAAGGCTAAGAGTGCAGGGGGCCAGAGAATTTCCCTAGGAGGGAGGCAGGTTTTAATTTAAGGCATGAGAGAATGTAGAAGATACAGGAGAGTTTGCTGATTATAGATTGGGAGGTGTCTAAGGACAGTTGTAGGATTTGGTCATAGAAGGAGCAATACGGAGATGAGTTTGGGTACAATGGGTGGGAGACATGTTAGCACTGGCCCTTCCATCCTTTTAGAAGAGGTGAGAAACCTGTGTAGTGGGCTGGTCCTCTTGATGGTGTGACAGCTCCCAGGGAGAGAGACTGGGCTTGTTCTTATTAATTTGTGGGTCCCAAGAACCCGATGTGGTGTCTTTTTCTGAGTCAATAGTTTCCTATGCTTCCTGTCCTTTAAGAGGCCCAGCTGGCTGCAATCAGACCCTAGAGTCAGAAGCGCTTGGTAATCTCTGCTTCTATAGTAAGGTCAACTAAAAGAATTCAGAAATTAGAAATAAAGTTCACTAAAGAGTTACCCTAAAAAGTATTTTTCAAAATATTTGTGTTTTAGCTATATAAATATGAGATTTTTGGGGGGGTTAGTTTATCAAAAACTTTACAGGAAATTACTTTTATTATTTATACATGGCTTTCCACTGGGACCATATTCTATGCAGACATCAATTTTGAAACAGTCATGGATGGTTTGGCTTCATATATTGCATAGAGTGTATTTGCTTTAGGCACATTTACGTACAGATAAAGGGATATATTTTGGGAACATTTGTTATTAGGAGTGTTACTGATACTTACAAAAATAAAATTTTATACATTTTACTAAAACCTGGTATGAGTAAGGAAAATAAGTTTTATTCTGTTGTGTTGTGTCCAATTTTTAGCAGTAAAGCAACTACAGCATGGAAAAGCACTAAAACCACGCCTCACTTAATCAGTATGCTACTCATAATTTCTTGGAAATTAGTGAGGACTTTTCAAACTTACCAAGTGTCAGTGATGAGTTTAGAGGGAGGGGTTAAGGCTGGAGACTGTCTGGTGCGGTGCCTCATGTGAGGTCAAATGATGAGAAGGCACGTCCTGCTCCTGGAGTTTGCTTGTCACGTTGCGGCCTCTTGTCTTGAGTGTCTGCTCCCTTCGCCCAGACTGAGATAACACAGTTCTTATAACTGCAGCTATTTAAATACTTAAGTGTGTGTTTAAACATTTGACTACTCACATTTTGGATTTAATGAAAACTATTGTAAGAAATTAGAGAATCATCTCTCAAGAACAGTAGGTCTTACTCCAGTTTATCTTCAATTCTGTCCTTTAATTTTTCTATATTTATACCGTGTAACTGATTTGTTGTTCATAACATTTCAAAGAAATGAAATTTTTCATTGAAGTAAGTATGCATCTAGTTCACACCTTCAGGTCAAGTCAGTCATTACTGAAGGCCTGTACAGTTAGAGACAAGGTAGCATGCTTCTAGTAGGCTCCAACTTGCTAACCTTCATTCATTCAACAAACATCCAGTGAGTAGCTGTGATGTGCCAGCATTGTAGAAATAATGGAATAAAACTCCCATGAACGCCCACCTTCTAGCTTAAATTCTGCACTGAAAAGTGCCTGAGCAGAGAACTTGCTTCCTGGTCTTCTCAGGGCCCTCATGCTTCCTGTTGTCTTCTCCAGACTACACCACGAAGTCTGAGACCAAGGGGTGATGGTTAAATATAACTACTTAGATAATTTTTCCCCTATTCTCTGGGATTTAGGAGATGTTAGAACTGGTTTCTATTTATGATTGGAAATTTTAAGGGCAAGAGGCTGGCCCTGAGGCAGAGCATAAATTGTAACAATGGGAAGAAGCAATGTTTCTACTGGGTGGGGATAACACTGAATGTTCTTATGGGCCAGAAGTGGACTCTTTGTTGTTTTTTTTTTCTTAAGATTTTATTTATCTTTTAGAGAAAGGGGGATGGAGGGAGAAAGAGAGGGAGAGAAACATCAATGTGCAAGAGAATTGTCGATTGGTTGCCTCTCGTACTCCCCCGCTGAGCACCTGGCCTGAAACCCAGGCATGTGCCCTGACCTGGATTTGAATCTGCGACCTTTCAGTTTGCAGGCTGGTGCTCAACCCCCTGAGCAACACCACCCAGGGCATAAGTAGCAGAATTAACAAATACAAAGAAATAAATTCTCGAAAGCACCAAGGAATGGCTTAGAGGTTCAGTATCGTAGGAGTATATAGCACAGGAGAAGTTTGGAAAATGAAATTAGAAAGATGTTTTGGGGACCATATTAATTATCTATTGGTGTGTAAAAATGACCTCAAAACATACTAATTTAAAAATGAGAAATTAGTGCTCACTTCGGCAGCACATATACTAAAAATTGGAACGATACAGAGAAGATTAGCATGGCCCCTGCACAAGGATGACACGCAAATTCGTGAAGCGTTCCATATTTTAAAAAAAAAAGAGAGAGAGAGAGAAATTATTTCACAGTTTCTATTAGTCAATAATTGGGGAGCAGCTTAGTTTTGAGGTTCCGGCTCTGGTTCTCTCACGAGGTTCCAGTAAAGGTGTCTACTTGGACTGCATCATCTGAAGGTGAGACTGGGGCTGGAGGAGCTGCTTCAGAGCTGGCTCCCTCACACACCTGGCAGGTTAATGCTGGTTTGTGGCAGAAGATTTCAGGAGTTCATGTCAGAGACCATTCCAAAAGGCAGCTTAAGTGTCCTCCTGGCATGTCAGCAAGTGATCTGAGAAAGTATAAAGTAGAAGCCAGACTACCTTATAACCTGGCCTTCAACGTCACACATTATCATTTTACAATATTTTTAAAAATTATCATTATTATTTTTTGACATTTTTTCATTGCTTTTGGTGGGGGTGGAGAGAGAGACAGAGACACAGAGAGAGAGAGAGACAGACAGACAGAAAAAGACAGACAGAGAGACAGAGAGACAGAGACATCTATTGGCTGCCTTCTTGTACATACCCTGACCAGTGAATTGAACCTGCAACCTGTTGGTCTACAGGATGATGCTCCAACCAACTAAGCCACAGTGGCCAGGGTATCTACAATATTAATGGATACACAGGTCAGTCCTATTCTTTATGGGATGGGACTACACACAAGGGTATAAATACTGAAGGCAAGAATCATGGAGGTCCTCTTGGAGGTTGGCTACTAAAGGACCAGACTGTGAAGTGCTTTGTATGTAGAGTTAATGGGCTGGATTTTAAAAAAATAACCATGAGAAATTTAGTGGAATTTATTATTTTAAGCAACATTTGTAAAAATAATATATGCATACTGTAGAAAACCTGGGAAGTGTACAAAAATACAAAGAAAAATACTTATTTTACCACCAGCGGGGAATCACTGTTAATATTTTAGTTTATTTCTTTCTTTCCAGTTTTCTACTGTTTATAAGGCTTTTGTACCCTTTTGTAAGCAGCTTTCACGTAATTAAAAAGTCAACAGTAATTTTAAAACAGACTGGTTAAGGAAACTAATCTGAGATTTTGAGAAACTTGTGACAGAGATCAATAAGGAATCTATGAGAGATAATGAGATAGACAAAGCAACAGTCAAAAAAGATTTGGGAGAAATTTCTGATCTGGGATCTACAAAATTAAGTGACCAGTTGGATGCTTGGCATATGGAAGGGAGATATTAAGGACAACACTAAAATTTATGGAGCATCAGTATAGTTGATGGTATGAGTATATGTGAGGTACTTAAGGGTCTGTGTTTGGAATATATTGATGGAGATGCCTGCTGGATATGTGGGCACTCTGTAAGCATCAAATAATTAGAGCAAAAGTTGGTGGAGAGAAAGAAACTGAAGATCCAGAAGAAAGAAATGATAAGTGATAGAGCAGGGCTTTAGAGGAAGCATGGAGGGAGGGAAACTAGGCACACCAGGAAGGGCTAGCCTTGGAGAAGATAAGGTTCCAACATTACTAAGTATTCTCCATGTAGCAGGCACTGAGTATGTTTTATCTCAGTTAATACCTACAACACAGTGGGAAGGTGGTATCAGCCTTCTGTAATTGGTGTGAAGATTATGTTCAGAATGATTAAATGATTTTTCTAGGTTCTCCCTAATAGACTTAACATTAAAACCCAGAACAAACTGACAGTAACCAGAGGGGTAGGGGGAGGGGAATTACGGGGGAAAGAAGGGGAAGGGTTGTCAAGGAACATGTCTAAAGGACCCATGGACAAATCCAAAGGGGGTAGGATTGAGGGTGGGAGGTGGTGGTGGGGGGAGGTGGGGGAAAGTGGTGGTGGAAAAATGGAGACAACTGTACTTGAACAACAGTAATCAATCAATCAATCAATCAATCAGTCAATCCCAGTTCTTGAAGAGTGTAATCAACTGACTTCATTTTTAATGTTTGACTGCTGGCAGGGTTTAAGCCTTGCTACTTCCTATTCACTTTCTGTTCTCATCTGGGCAAGCTATAAGAAAGTCTGGGTGCTCCTTCTCAAGGGAAGTCCAAACCTCCTCAAACCCCATTTCTTGCTAGAAAGCCCCACATCAGCCCCAATGCCCATCGCACAACAGCTAAGCCAGCCCCTTGCTCTCTCAGGGCATCTTTGAGCCTTCCTGGAAGCTTGCCCTACTCTTCACAGAAAGTCCTGTTATGTAAGCAATAAGCCTTGCATGTTCTTTTGGTGCATGTGTGGCAGCTTCAGTCTTGACACTTGAACCAATGTTAGGGTTGGACACTCCATCCTTCTCTGTGAACCACAACTGGTCCTATGGGCAGGATGTCTAGCAGATGACCCTCACCACCAGGGCTTGCTCTTTTCTTCCTATAACAGAGTGGTGTCATGTTTCTTTCCCTGACATGGAAGTTTTTTTTTTTTAATTACTTTATTGTTGCTCATTTACAGTTGTCTGCATTTTCCCCCCCCCACACCCCCCCTACCCCAGCCAATCCCACCCCCCTCCCCCGCTCACACCCTCCCCCTTGGTTATGTCCATGTGTCCTTTATAGTGTTTTCTGGAAACCCTTCCCCGAACTGCTCCCTCCCCCTTCCCCTCTGGCCATTGTTAGATTGTTCTTAATTTCAATGTCTCTTGTTGTATTTTGTTTGCTGTTTTCTTTTGTTGATTATGTTCCAGTTAAAGATGAGATCATGCGGTATTTCTCCCTTACCACCTGTCTTATTTCACTTAGCATAATGCTCTCTAGTTCCATCCATGCTGTTGCAAAGGGTAGGATCTCCTTCTTTCTCTCTGCTGTGTAGAATTCCATTGTGTAAATGTACCATAGTTTTTTGATCCACTCATTGACTGATGGGCACTTGGGATTATACCCTAAGAGCCCTGAAACACCAATCCAAAAGAACCTATGCACCCCAATGTTCATAGCAGCACAATTTACAATAACCAAGTGCTGGAAGCAACCTGAGTGTCCCTGACATGGAAGTTTTAGAAGGAAGTTTGAACACATTAATATATAAGTTTAAGAAGGTAGTGAAGCAGAAAAGGTTGTTGGGAGGAAAGAGGAGAGTGGTCATTTGGTGAGCTTTAACAAGATGGTGAGGCTTGTATGTTTATTGGGGGGATGGTTGGAGGCACAGATAATTGACTCAGGAAAAGTGAGTGAAGTGCTGGGCAGCACTGTGGGTCACCCACACATTGAGGTGGCTCTAATTTTCATGGGTGTGTAATTTTTATCTAGCAGTGAACTGCAGTCAGACAATCTGCCTATAATTTTAAAACATTCATATACACCCTGAAATCTCTCAAGGGGATCAAGGACTCCAAGTTAAGAGACCTTCTGACTGAGGCGACCCAATGAAGAACAGGTTTAGTTGGAAGAAGATTATGGGGAAAATAGGTTATAATTAAAGAATAGGGTTATACATTTTGTAGACAGACCAGCCATCTCCAGACATGGCCATGGGAGCAGGGGGCTGAAGTGAAGAGGATGAGAAAGTCATCAGAAGCAGGGGACACAGGTGCCCAGGACGTCAGGATGTTAGTTCACTCAACTATACAAACATTGAAGATACCCAAGAAAATGGCAAGAATTGGGATGAAAAGAAAAGGGACCTATATCCTCTGTGATGGCCAGGTGGTGATGATGGAGCAGGGTGGGCACCACTGACCATCACAGGTCTCAAAGAAGAAGGTGGGCATTGAATGAGGGCAAATGAATGTACACAGGCAATCTGACACCAAGAGAGTGTCAATCCTTGAGCATCCTTCTCTTGGGATATTTTTCAGAGAAAATCACTTAAAGTAAGGTATATAGTTTCCTAAGGCTGCTGTAGCAAAGTATAGCAACTCAGTGGCTTAAAACAACAGAAATTTATTCTGTCCTAATTCTGGAGTCATAGTATGGGAAAGGACATGCTCCTTCTGAACACTCTGGGGAAGAATCTCTTTTGCCTCTTGTAGTTTCTAATGGTTGTGGACAATCCTTGGCATTCCTTTGTTGGTGACAACATAACTCCAATTTCTGCCTCCATCTTCATATGGCTTTCTTCTCAGTCTCTCCTCTGTGTCACTAGCATATGTTCGTGATACAAGCTTTCCTATAAGTCAGTGGGGCAACTGCTCGGCTAGCTCCCTGCTGAGCAGCCCAGCACCAAGGAATAGACAGTCACACACAGTAACTATGCTGTTCATTCAGCTTTTATTGAATGCAGGTTCCCTCAAAGTAGAACATCAACATACATTAATATCCTACTCACACTCTAACAATCTAAGAGAAATATAACATTCACACAGCAATCAATGGGGTATAATGAACCCAAGTCCCAGAGTCTCAGTCTGCAGGTCCGAGAGATAGCATGGTGGGCAAGTGAGTGGCCAGCGTCTTGCAAGGAAGAATCTCTGGAGCCAGGTGGGCAGCAGGGCAGACAAAGTCCTCAGTCCAGCAGGACAGAGCCTCTGGCGGCCGATGCCAAGGGAGATCAGCATGGCGTGGAGCAGCACTCTGGTGTGTGGAGCTCGGCTGTCTCAGCAGTGGTCTGGAAAACTCCCTCAGTTATACCTTGAAAGTGGTGTAGTTTGTCCTTCTGAGTCTTTTCAATAAATGTCTTGACAGCCCTGATAGCAAGTGTGGAAGTTCCCCAGGAGCCTATCTATGGGTGGTCCCACTCTGCAGACATGGCTGTTCTGATCACGTGTGCAGATATCTTGGGTCTCCTTGCCAGATGTGTCTAGCGTGGCTCAGGTAGTTTTCTTCTTGAACCAAAATGTCATGGCTGACTGACAGCCATCTTGGTTGACATGAGTGACTCCATTTTTTTTTTATATATACTTTGTGCAATCTTGACTGGACCAATGCCATTTTATTGGTCTTGCTCTCCTCATTCTGTGTCTTCAGATCTCTCTCTCCTTATAAGGTCATCAGCCATTGGGTTTAGGGCCACCCTCATCCAGTATGACATCATCTTATTTTAAGTACATTTACAAAGATGCTATTTCTGAAAAGGTCACATTCAGGCACATTGGGGGTTAGCACTTTAACATATATTTTGGGGGACACAATTCAACCCCTAACAGAAGGAAATAGAAGAGACATTGTGAAATGAGGGTGAGGGAAGAGGTGAGTTTATTTACAGTATCATAGCGTATAGACTGCAAACCTCTATGCAGGCTGGATTTATACCACGGATGGTCAAGGATCATGCGACGAGGAAAGGCAGGTATAGGGGACAGGCAGGCAGGACGAAAATGTAATGTGCTGCTCAGTGTTCCCATTGGCGTGCTGCCTCTCTCCCTGCTTACCTGGTAACATGTTAGGCTGAGCTCTGGACCCTGAGAATCTTGTGATGGTTTCTGCTGAGCAGGCTGTTGGAAGTAGGTTGTCTTCTCTTTGCTAGAGATAGTTGTGGCCCCGCTTTCACAAAACTGACTGTTCATTTGGGTGGACAACACTATTGTACCCAAGATGGAAGGTTTATTGTGCAAACCCCCTGTGTAGCCAGCCAGAATCTTCAAGGTGAAGATTTAGCTACACAAAAGAAGTGACATCAGGGTATTCCAGGAAGGGGAACGGGGATGGGGTAAGAGGGGGATGGTGAGTGCAGGAAGAGTGAGGAGCCACTGTGACTACAGAGTGTCAGAAGACAATGGGAGTCCCCCACCCCTGGTTTACCTTAACTCTGCCATCTTCTTTGTAAATAATCCCTTCAACAAACTCTCCTCCATTGTCCTGTTTGAGTATGCCATCTATTTCCTGTTAGGACCCCAAATAAATAAATAAATACACAAACACACACAACTCTCTCTCTTTCTCTCTCTCTCTCTCTCTATATATATATATATACATATATATACACACACACACACATATATATACACACACACATGTGTGTAAAACAAATATACATATTACATATACATATATGTTATGTATATATGAGATATATGTGTATTCTATTTAATATATATATTTCATGTTCTTTGACCTTAAGAAGTCTTTTATTAGGCTTAATGTTTAGCATTGTTAAGATCAACCAGAACCTGTGAGAAGCTTTCAACAGAAGTTTCTCTGACTGATTCTTTCTGCTGTCACCACAACAAAACAACAGGGGATTCTCCCCTAGAATTCTGCTTCCTAAGTCTGCCGTTGCTGTTCACCTCCTTGCTGTAGGGGCCTTCTGGCCATGGCTCACTTATGCTCAGCCAGTAGAATGTAGAAGCTAACTCCAAGATCCCAGGGTAAAAGAGCATGAAGGTACAGATTGTAATCACAGCTACATCAGCACGCGTGAATACAGCAGACTTTTAACAGTGCCTGCTGACACTGACACTTTACACTCGATTTCTGTATTACATTCACAAGATGAAAACCAAAGTGTTTCCTTCTCTGTTTTAAACCCAAGGGATCAAAGCCTTGCGCCCAAATTTACCCTGGTTCCAAATCAAAGCTGTGGCCTCTGCAGCCCTCTGAGCCATCAGACTGGTGGTCTTTTTGGTTCTCCCTGCCTGCCCCTTTCCAGTCCCTCACTCTCCCTTGTTTTTTGCTTTTTGATGTCTTCTTCTAGAGTTCAAGATGTGCTCTACAAATTACAGTTTCCTTTTTCCTCTCTTTTTTTGGAGCTTCTAAAAATGGTTTCCTTTTACTTTCAACAAACTCTCCATCAAGACCAACCTCCAACTAGCAGGACCATACCCAGCATGCCCAAGGGTTATGTCAGCATTTCTAAGTTTCATTGTTTTTTAAGTTCAAACTGTAGCATATAAATGAGCAGATCTGCAACCCAAATTTTATTTCCACTGATTTGACCTCAGTTTGGTTGATTCCTCTTGAATTATGCAGGGTAACTGCATGTTGTAACAGGGAATTCTGCTGGCCAGTAAATAAGTATGATGTGATTTCCATATCTTCTCAGTTTCCTCATCTGTAAAATGGAAGGAAAATATAAATGCTTTTAGCAGTGCACACTCTTGTCAAACAAAAGATTATATTTATCAGTTCACATTTTTAGCATTTACATATTATAAAGTCAATCAGTAAGAACAATGAATTCTTTTTTTAATAAATAGATAAATTTAAATTGGGAAAGGTGGTGGTAGAGGAGTGTGGGCAATGAGTGAAGGCTCAGATGAGCCTCATTTCTAGTGAATGTAAATCCAGGATTGCAGAACCTGTCCAGCACTCTCCAGAGAATCCCAGAATTCTGAGAACACAGTTTGATAGCCACGGGGCTAGGAGATCTCTGAGACTTTTCTACTGCCAATGTGACCTCGGATAACATCAACCTCACCCGGGAGCCTATTAGAAATGCAGAGTCTCAGGCCTACCCCAGACCTGCCCTTCAACAAGATCCTCAAGTGATTTCTCATTAAGATTTGACAAGTGTTGATTTGGAACTCTGTTTCTCAACCTTAGCTATGCCCTGGAATTGCACATACTTTCTCAAGCCTTAAGTCTCTGTAAACTTGGAGGACCTCGTTGTCCTAAAGTCCTATTCAGCTCTGAAATTCCACAATTTTAATATATAGCTTAGTGAACTGGAGGTAGAAGAAAAGATTTTTGACAGATACACAACTAATTTGATCATTTAGCCCTGATTTAAAAAAAAACCTAGTGGTTGACAGGTGAACTGGGTGGTAAGGAAGTCAGTGTTTTAGATATTAGTGAGTCACCTTTCTTATCTTTATTATCTATCTAGATAATCCCTAGGACATTGAAAATGACATCTTGGTAAATGTATAGACTTTATCAAAGAGAAACACCTTCAATATAAAAGTTTTTTCATGGTGAGGGCAATAATTCTTGAATGATCCCATCTTAGACTTTTTAGTTTTATTTTTACTCTCATGTGAAAATACTATCATAATTCAATGTACTTCATTTCAACAGATCTACTTCCCTCGAAAGTAATGCCTCTTTGCCTTTGCTACAGCGCACAGTGTGGCGACGAGCTGGCTTTCATGTCTCACTGAGCCTGAGACTTGGTTTCTTCCAGTGAGGGCTGTTCTGTCAGTCAGAGGAAGCAACGGTAATTATCAGTCTTTTTGATATGACTTGATATGAAAAGGTTCTTACTCCTTTTTATTGATAAGTTCTGCCGTAAACTATACTTCAATACAGATGCAGCCTATGAATTTGATAACATTTAAAGCCCCACTCCCCCACATTCTTTCCTTTTGTAAAAATTGTATTTAAAAGCTAAACAGGAAGTGTGCTGACTAATGAAAACAGCTATTTTTACCTAAGCCAGAAAGCTATTTCCAGTAGAGTTACTATGGGCGAGATAAATGAACTTATCCCTAGGGTGTCACCAGCACGGTTAGTACACGCTGTAGAATGTCTTCTGAGGCCACACACAAGGCTCGGCTTCAATTAAAGGAGCTGGGGCTATCTGTGAGGCATGAGGGCAAGAGAGAGTAGAGTTTTCAGTCTTAGGTCTCTCAATCTTAACTATCGAATGGGTGAATACACTACGATGATCTCACGACAGAGTGAACGCTACCGTATTTGATAGAATGAGAAATGTACTAATTGGCCTTTCATTGGAAGAAAACTTCGTCTTGGTGTTTGTGACATCAGATCTGTCTTAATGATTATGATGTTCCAAATATACTGTCTTTCACCAAGAAGGGAGTCAATTACCATCTGGTTGTTGGATTACAAACTGGCCATAATCTCTTAAATGAATGTCAGAAGGTTTAAAAAAAAGTAAAAGTGGTATCTTAAAAAACCCAAACCTCTGTATATGAAAGCAATTCAAATGAAATCGACAGTAGTGTTTTGGTGATATCACGGAATGTTAGGCCATGTGAATTTGGGAAGAGTCCCAGCTCTATCCAACAGCATGTGCATATCCAATAACTGATGTGTTAAACTTTCTGGGTTTTTATTTGTTTATTTTAAAACTGTACTCAGTACCAAACACTGGGCATTCCTTTTTGTTGGGTAAATGAGATTTTAGTTGTGACAAAACCAAAGCTGCAATCTAAGAAGCTGTATTCACGTTTACGAAAAAGAATTAACGTAAGATCAGAGGGAAAGCGTGGGTCTACTCCTTGGGGGCTGAATGTGGACTCCCTTGTCTCTGTAGGAAGAGGGGAGATAAAGCCTGCCTGGGAAGGCCTGAGGCACTTCAAGGGCTGGAACAGCTGGAGCTGTTTGTCCATCAAAGGAAAGTGTAACCAAAACATTAAGGAAGAGGCATTTTTCAAGATGGGGATGAATCTGGCTGAGAATGACCACTCATGTTCAATTTAAACTTCTATGGATTCCTGTTGAGGGGCAGACTTTTGAATAATAAAATAACTGATCTAAACCATCTGTCTTGAAAACACTTTGCTTATCTAAAGAGGCCACATTATGCTGTATGAGGAAAGTTGAATCTGCAACTCTGGTGTCTGTGAAGCAGGGTCGAGTAATAAAATCTTAAAGTGAGAGCAGCCCTAAAGGCAATGACCCCCTAGGAGCTGATGAATCCGTGTAGCAGAGATTAATGTCAGAAAACTTATGTTAGATTCACCAGTAAGCAGAACAGTTTACCTGAGCTTCAGGGATGGATCTGGAGTTTGGACAAAGAAGGATTCTTTTGATAACTGAGGGGTATGATTAATAATAATATTTAGTGTTTCTAAGTATTTATTTGGTGGCTCAATGTGGCTCCAGGGGTTTTATATATACTCATTTACTCCTTGCAAAATTACGAAATAGGTGCTATTATTAGCCCTTTTTAAAGATAAAAAAATTGAGGCACAGTAAAGTTAAAATAAACAATTGCCTAAAGTCATAGTCCCATGTGATAGAGCCAGGCTTAGAACCCAGCATTCTGGCCCTGAGCCTCTTCTCCTGAGCATCTTGTACAACCAGGCAGGTAGGAATGAAACCAGGAGAGGAAGTCTGGATCAGAGGAGGAACCTATGAAGCAGAGGATTTGTGGCTGCTCACTTGTAATTTGCTGCATGCATCTACATATGCACACATGTGTGCACACATGTACACATGTCCCCACACACTATACATGTACCTACACACACACAGAGATGGTAAAGGGGACACCTGGGTTTTGCCTTTGAAGAATTCTCACATTATTTCTAGTAACAGTGTCTGAATATTATTCCAGCAAGCCAAACTAGGAACGATGTATCATCACCATTGCCTTTATATTTTGTCTCGGTTATGAATAATTTCTTAGCTTCAAGCTAAATATAGATTAAGGATGAGAGTTCTGAAATGTGGTAATTTTTGCTTTAGCTATTTATCATTCACTTTTAAACAGATAATTAAAGGTACCATTAAAAGACAGAACTAATGGGAGAGTTTGGTAGATAATTTGGTCTAATAACGTACAGAGTCACATCAAAGAAAGTATGGAGGCTTTTCAGTCTGAATTAGAGAACATTATCATTTTTACCTGCTGCCCTCTGAGAGTGTGGAACTCAATACCTTGCACTGTTTCAATAGCAACAGATGTGGAAAAGCTGGAAAGATCAGGCCCTTGGTCTTGTCTGTGGCCACAGCCTGTTTAAGGATGACGTTTGGAGAGCTTCTAATCTATCTGAACTTCTGTGGGGAGCAGTTGCCTTAGTGGGGCTAGTGTGGTGTTGTTCTGAATGGAATGTTTGTGTCCTTCCCAAATTCATTTGTTGAAATCCTAGCCACCAATGCGATGGTATGAGGATGTGGTGCCTTTGGATGGTAATTAGGTTATGAGGGTAGAGCCCTCATTAATGGGACTCATGTCCTTATAAAAGAGACCCCAGGGAGTTCTCAGGCCCTCTTTCTGCAAGTGAAGATGCAGTGCAAAAAGGGCCCCCTATGGACCAGGAAGGGGGCTTTACCCAAACACTGAACCTACCCGTGTCCTGATTTTGGACTTCCCAGCCTTTGGAACTGTGAGAAATGAATGGCCATTGTTTGAGCCCCCCCCCCCCCCCCCGGTCTATAATGGTTTTGTTATAACAGCCAGAACGGACTAAGACAGGTGCCAAGGATCAAAACGCCATCCAGACAAACTTAATGAAGCCAATGTGGGGCCCTCGTCAGGAGAACACAGGCGTACCTTGTTGAGCCAAGGGTAAGAAGCGCAGCCAGCTTCCTTTCCCTGTCCCTCTCACAGGCTGTGCGTTCTCACGTCTCTGCTCCGCCCTCTGCCTGCATAACTATTCTCTATTTTTGCAAAATGACTCTTCTTTGTACATACTTGACTTGACTCTAGCTTTATATCACCTCAAGTGCATGTCCGAGGCTGACCTGACTCTAAATTTCAATCCAGAACCATGGAAGAGAATCTGATGTGTGGCTTAAGTGTCTGCTCTTGGTTTAGTTAGATGTATAGGTAGGTCAGAGAGACCACCTGCTGCTTACTCAGCAGGACCATTGGTGCCAAGCCTCTCAGAAGTGGGGTGTGGGCAGAGAAGGGGATGGGAGGAATTTACTAACAGAGAAAATAATTTAGGCACCTATAATATAGCGGTGATCATTTTCCCTTACGTATATTGCTTGAACGCCCCGAGTCTTCAGAGTCAGGTTTGTGTGAATGGAATCATCCTAACATTAATAGCTGGATTTTGAGGCACAGAAAAGTTGAAACAATTGTCTAGAGTCACAGCTCCCTGTGGTAGAGCCAGGGGTAGAGCCCAATCGTCTGCCCCTGAGCTTGTTCTCTTAAGTACCTTGGGCCATGGTTGCAGGCGGGAAGAAACCGGGAGGAGTTTGGACCAGAGACAGAAACCTGAAGCTGGAAAGATTTGTGACTGCTCACTTGTAACTTTCCGCATTCACATGCACATATACACAGATGTACACACTCTCATGCCCGCCCCCCCCGCCACCACGTTCTCAGTCTGAGCCTTTGCTGATGTTAAAACCCTTCCCTCAAATATTTCTGGGCATCCCCAAGAGGTGTCCTACCTGGGCCCAGAGGTCCAGGTTACTCTTACTTTGAACTCTGCCACACCAATTAGTGCTACTGTGGCTCCAGTTGGTTTTGTTCATTCTACCGGTGCCTTTGCCTTATGATCCCTGTTGTTTGACCCTGGCCACCAATGTCATCAACTCCCTCCACGGCACAGGGAGAAAATGTTTTTTCCTTTTTGTGTTCATATAATTGGTTAAGTCACAGAAAACAGGTCTCCATAGTTCATTAGTCCACTCAAAATCAACTTTGAACAAATTTTACTTGCATCATACCATACTGTTTACTTAATTATAAATGTAAAGAATACTTTATTTTCCTGCTTTAGAATTAGCAGCTGGAGTGTATATTTAACCATTTATAGATTTATGCAAGTTGGATTTATAAACAAATTAATGAGTTTATCCTTGGAGTTTAGAAAGGACAAAATTTACTTCAAGTTAATATAGTCAGTCTTCTCTGCTTTTTTAATGAGATTTCTGTCTAGGGTTGATCTCCTCATGAAACAACTTGTACTTCCTCACTACGTGGCTCAGCATGGTGGCTGTGGTAGGGTTGGTGGGCTGGCTTCTTTAGGAACTAGAGAGACTTGCTTGACAAGGCAAGCCAACCATAGTGAAGCCTGGAGCAAAGCAGAGAGTCTCCGTCCCAGGTACGTCCTGTGAACACGTGATGTAGAGTGGGAGGGGAGTGTTCTCTGAACACAGCTCAGCTACCTAAAGCGGAACAGCTATCTCAGTTCCTACAGCTCAGAGACCACATTTCCCAAACTTCACTGATGGAAAGAATAATCAAAGGTGCTTGGAAGACAGATGGCTCCCCAGGCTATTCTACTGGAGCTTCGGATTCTATAGGGTATGGGATGGTGCTGGGGAATTTGTGTTACTGAGAACTTCAAGTAATTATTTTCACCAGGAAGTTTGGGAAAACACTACTTTGAAACACCCTCTCTCCTTTTCTTACTTTTGCTCCTATTAAATTCTTCTAAAATCACAACACTATGTGATTGTTATAATTAGTGATGCTCTTACTTGTGGAAGTGTTTCCTGAGTTGCTAACCTCATACCCACCATTTGTTTTACACACCATCATTAGCTTATTAGTCTGGAAGTTTCCGGCTCTGATCATTATTTTCCTGTGTAAAGCATACCAAGGCTGCACTGTTGCCTATAGAATTATGTCCGGATTCCTCAGCCTGGGATTTATGGAAGTCTATATATTGGTCCCAATCTGTCTTTCCAAATTCTTTCCTACATCTCAGGATTCAGCCAGGTGTGGGCATCTGGTTCCCCCTATAAATATTCTGTAATGTCCTGACTTCCTTGACTTATACTGTTCTCTCTGCCTAGGATGTTCTTTTTATCTATGTATGCCCATGCCTTCTCTATCTTTCAGGGGTAAGCTCAAATGTTACCTCCTCTCTGAAGTGTGACATCAGTTGATCAGAGAAATAAGAATTTATTGACTGCTGACTGTATGTTGGACAGTACTCTGACTTCTTGATATGCTTGTCTCATTTGATCCTCAAAATAATCTCAGGAGGGAGTTTTCTTTCCTCTGGACCTTGTCCCTACAGTACAGTAGCTGCCCATTTACTCAGAGTTTATATTTGTGAATGCACTTACTTGAAAAAATTTATTTGTAACCTCATAACCAATGCCTGTGGCACTTTTGGGGTCATTCTTGGACATGTGTGGAGTGCTGAAAAATCTCAGTGTCTCGGCTGAGGTGGAGCGAGGTGGCGCTCTGCCCGTTTTCAGCTCTCAGACTGTGAACATGTGTCCTTTTCTCAGTCTATTTAGTGACACATATTTTGCATTTTTGTTTTTTGATAGTAATTTTGCTGTTTAAAATGGCCCCAAGCACAGAGCTGAAGTGTTGTCTGGTGTTTCTAAGCACGAGAATGCTGTGATGTGCCTTCTAGAGAAAACACATGTGTTCGATAAGCTTTGTTCAGGCCTGAGTTATAGTCTGTTGGCTATGAATTTAATGTTAATGAATCAACAATACAGTCCATCCAAAAAAGGGGAATTTCACTGGTCTGTATGTGAGCCTACTCTGGAAGGTGCTAAAGTAACAACTGTAGTGTGTGATGAAGTTCTGTAAAAGGCAGAAAAGCAGCTGGATTGGTGGGTTCTTAAGATGATGACCCATAAGGAAAGCATAGTGAACAGCAGTGTTGTGAGGTTGAAAGCCAAAGAAATTTACAGTCTTGTTACCCAGGGTCAGAAAAATGTTAAATCCTTCTTGGCTCGCGTTGTCTTGGTTGGTTCACACATTCCGAAAGGCAGTATGGCCTGTGAGGTGTTAAACTTGCAGGAAAGGCAGGCTCTGAAGATCAGGAGGCTGCAAAAGAATTTTAAACACACATGCTAAGTATTATACAGGAAAATGATAACCTGGAAGACTGGCTTGTTTCACCAGGAAGTTGGCAAACATATGTGGATAATGCAAGTGGCATTCCAGCTGATGAAAAAGTTGTGAGCTGAGGCTCACAGGAACCTAACCCTGTGTTTCCCCTAAGAGCAATAGTTTAGTATTTGCTAATTCCGTGTCCACAGCAACTTTATAGACCATAACTGCTGCAGATAATAACTTTATAGAACATAACTGCTACTTTGTTTATAAAACTGATGACTTTCTACCTTGTAATATAGATATTTTGTTATGTACCAAACTCCTCATAGTACTATTTTATAAACTCCTTGAGGGAAAGTTCCAGTCATCATTCATTCATTCAGCAACAATTTTGAGTGTCCATTATGAGACTCTCAGAGGCATAGAATAAGATCTTGTCCCTGCTCTCAGGTAGCTTGTAGTCTAGTGGGAGAGACAAATGAGTAAGCAGGTGGGTGTCACAATGAGTCTGAAAGTCACAGAAGGCTGGGTGTGATTCATAAGAGATTACACATAATTCACAGTCTAGGCATTGAATGAATGGACCTGCCACTTAAACATCCTCTTAATGTATGCTCTGCCATTTATTTAAGTCTTTGCCTCTTAGCAACTCTGATTCTCTATCTGTATCTGCATTTGTATCTATTTCTATCTCCATCTCCATCCCTACCTCTCTCTATCCCTTTAGCTTCCTGAACCCCTATAATAATGAATATGTGATTTTGATAAATATCAAGATAGCAGTTTACATTTTTATTATGACTAATGTGCATAGTTAAGCTTCAAGAGGACCATGATTCTTCTTAGGTCTTGTAATAAGAGAACTGCATAGGCTCTGCCTTGCAAAGTTGCCAGCACATGACAAGAGAAGGCACCATTGACAAGGGCAGAGCCCATGAGACTGTGGCTGCACTGCCAGAAAATTGGCTGTCGAGTGCATCACAGACAGCGATGCTTGGATGCTAAATCCACACACAGGTGCTGTGCCATGCCAGGCAAGGAAGACAGCAGCACGAGTGGGTGAGCAGCCTCAGGGATTCTCATCCCAGTGTGTCGTTGCTTAGCTATAACAACCCCAACTAGGCAGTGTGGTTTGGATCAAGGCTTTTATGGTCAGATAACAAATGAGTCACTTTTTCTTTCCTATCTTGGCAAGAATTGGAAACAATTAGTGATCTATTCACTAATTCCAGATACTTCTGCTAGTCTTTTTGGACAAAGACTTCAGTATATTTGTTGGAAGAATTCTGGCTGGTGCCCAATGAAGGCTGCATTGTAAGCCATTTCTTCTATCTTTTAAAGGAGGAAATTGGACAGAAACATCAATTTTAGGAGAGAAATGAGAATAAAAATGAAGTGGAACCTGGGTTAGCCTTTGGGATTTTTCTTCTCAGCCTTCTCTCCTATGGACTTTAGACTCACCTATGACCTGATTCCTAGATGCTGCCAGACTCTTCTTTTGTGACCCTTCCCTTCTCCTCTGCTCCCCAGGCTGCTGAGCAGCCCCTCTGTGGCTGTCCCTGTCCCCATGGTCAGTGAAAGTGGTGCAGCCTGTTAGGCTCTACTGTTATGCTATATGCTCCAAAGTTGAATATGACCTGGCCCCTGACCTGAAGGGGTTTATTGTCTGTAAGGGGAAAGACACATAAATAAAGTGATTATAATGCTTTGTTATGAGTAGAGAAGTCTAAAAAATACCGTAAGAGCAGAGTGGGTGAATGGAGGACAATAGACATGAGTGCTTTGTTCCGCCTGGAGGGACATCTCAAGCTGCCCAGAAATGCCTCCTTCCCCTTGGCTTTGGGTGGTCTCTCAGTCTCTCTTTCTTCCTCCTCCTGGTTCTCTAGAGCTTTGGGTCTTGGAAAGCCTCCTCTGCTTCTGCTCTATCTCTGACCTGGCTGGCCTCTCTGAGGCACATTCCAGAGCCATATGTGGGAGCTGATTCTTTCTTCTATTGAGCCTAGACTTTGCTCCATTGCTCCAGGCTTGGACTGGGACCTCCTCCCACTTGGGGCCTCATGCAGTACAAATCTGTTTGTTTCCCATGTATAATAGTGCCCCCTGAAAAGGATTATCAACTCCTGAAGGCAGGGCTGTGCCATTTACTCCTTCAGTATATCTCTCATAAAAATTAACATGATTTTGAGGTCATAGAAGTTGCTCCACAGTAATCTTTAAAGTTTAGTTTTGTCAGTATGGCCTGAGTGTTTGCATGCCCAGTCATGCATACTGAATCTGATGAAAGTCAATAAAGCAGAGAAGGGTGGTCTGTGGAGATTTGTCAACCAGAAATTATTCTGTTTGTGTATTTAAATTGTATTTCATCCAATTAAAAGTTATTATTTTTCATTTAACCCTGTAAATATACCTCTTGAGTTTCAGAAAATAAACCCTCTAATCTCACATGCCCACTGGCTTGCACACTGTGTCCATGTCGAGCAGGCAGTCAAAAATAATGTGGTATTTCATCATCTGCTGACACAAAAGAAATGGAAGGAAAAATTTCCACATCCTTTGATATTTCAAGTCAAGACTCTTGAGAAATGGAGGACAGCTCAGAGTTCAAGTGCCATTCCCTTCATCTGACTTTGGCCTCTGGGGAAAGAAGGTGGGATTCTTGTAATCTTTCATAAATATTTTCCTGTTTGGTCCCTTCTGTGCTCAAGGCTTCTTATTGTTCCCTTCAAGTGTTTCTGTGACCTGTCAATTACCTGAGCCCTTTCTTTTCCACCCTGTAGAGATCATTAATTTCCCTATCTTTCATCTTTTCATGCACACGTGCATGCAGCACTCTTACTTTTCACCTCCCATCAGCGCCCCATAAGGGTATGGACAGGTCAGGTTAAAATTAGAGCTATTTGAAATATTTTTTTTTCATGGTTGTAATAGAAGGTTTGCTGAAGAAAAGGATTAAAATTACTACTTGCAATGTGGTGTTCCCTATTGGTAATTTGAAAAGCATATGAATTGTACATTTTATCTTCCCAATAAGAGAGAAAAAGTTTCTTTTGTATATAATCCTTAATTAAATTTTTTCTGTGAATAGGGCCCCTTAGTACAATATAAGATGCTTTATTACCCAGGTTTTATATGTTTCTCTGTTGTTGGGTTACCCCTCGACTGAACCACAATGTTCTTTTTTTCCGTTTCTCTCTCTCCTTAACCTAATTCTCTCATGTGGGAACTGCCCAGGGTCTCCTAAAATGTGGCATTTCCTGTGCACTGCTTCGTCCTCCCGCTGTTTTCACCTGGAGAGCAAGGAGTATTCCTCTTGGAACTGAACCCAAAGCTTCACTGCTGTGCTGTAGGTCTCACCCTCACTCTCTCCACTCTCTATTTGAAGAGACTACAGTCAACTCTGCTACAGAGCAAGGAAGCATTCTCCAGAGTGTCCCTGGGCATTCAAGTGCAGCAAGGTGGAACATAGAAAAGGCTCTGTTTTAGTGTAAGTTTGTATACATGGCATACTCTGTCCTCTTCTTGGAGATTTCCAATGCAAATATTATAATATATTAAATACATTAAAGCCTCTGAGAAATCCTGCCTTTGACAATCACTTGTGTACTCTTGTTTCCTTGTCATTTCTCCAATGTATTTGATCATCAAGCCCCTTTTATTCTTGTGGCACATTTGATCATTTGGCAAAACATACTTTGGGAGATACTGGGAAAAGAATTAGAAACTGCAGCTCAACAAGCCTGAATAAGTTGCAGGTATGCAATAGCTTACTCTTGTATCTGGCTTTTCAGGTCCTGTTTGTTTCGTCAGTGAATTGTAAGCTCCATGGGGGCAAGGACTTTTAGCAGTGTATATCAGATCAGGGCTGAATCTCCGGTGTTACACAACAGGGCCTGGCATGTATTTGCATTCAATAACCATTCACTAACTGGGAGAAGGTATGTGTCTGTGGAACATAGACACCAGGACCCTCTTAGCTCAGTCCCAAAGGTGGCCCTAGTTTGAGAATGAAACTGGACTTTTATCAATTGTCTGAATTCTTTAACCAGTTGTTTCTTCTCCTAGTTTTAACACAACTTTCAGAATTCTTCATTTTTAGTAGCTGTGCAGAACATATTTATCCTATTCATAACTTCCCATCATATTTTGATGTCTTTCTGTATATTTGGGAAAATTCCTTTGTTACGAGTCATGTTTCCCAATGTAGAAGTCAACAATCAAATACCCAGGCTCTCTTGTAAGATGGATGACAAATATAAGGATAGTGTGTTGTGGGGAAATGGGTTTAGTTGTGGAGAAAGTGGTCCAGCTGAGGTCAGCTTCTGATGCAGAAAGGGAGCATGGGTGGGGCCTGCAAGTCAAGTGGTGTGGATTACTCTGGGGTGACTGTAGCAATTGCCTCATCAGGCCAGAACTGCAGGGTGGTCTGAGCCTTGGACCTGGACACATAGCCAAGAGTCTGGTTCTCCAGGCCCCAGAACCTAATTCAAATATGTTTAAATGTTGTTGCTAAAGGTGTCTTCTGCCATAGAAACATGACATCTATACTACAATCCCACAGGTCTCAAATTCTCATTTCAGAAGAATTTTTTATCTTTTCGCCAAAGATTTCTATACTTTACAGCTCCACCATTTTCACTCACCTGCATTGATTGATTATATACACACATGCACATACATTCCTCCATTGCTTCTTGTCCTGTTTTTCTGGGGTTTGACTACTCTATGTGTAGGTCTTCCCCCTTCTGAAAAACAATGGCCAGGATTTGATTTTTATAATGAGTCATTTTTTTCTCTTTTGATAACTGAGACACACTGAAAGACTCCTAATCCTTCCTAAATTATTCGTTACTGTGACTCTCTTGCACTCCTGAGATTCTTTGTCATTGAAGTGATCGTGCTCAGTAATTGCAGGATTCTATTTCCCCACAGTTGGAATCATCTAAGTTAAATTTTAATAATTTAGTTTAATATCCGAGTTATCCTATCTGTCAAACACAATTGAGAAGGGAACAAGGAGACACTGTTAGGTCTGGCTACTAGTAAGAAAGACCCAAAGCAACAGTTATTTAAATAAGAAAGACATGTATTTTTTTTCCTTGGAAGACAAGACTAGAAGTAAGCTATTGAGGGTAGTATCATGGCTCCATGATTATCAAGGACCATTTTCCTTCTATCTTTCTGCTGTACTACCTGTAGTAAATGGCTTCCACCTTCAGGGTAACCTCGTGCTTGCAAGATGCTTGCAATAGCTGTAGCCATCCCATCCTCCCTCCCATCTGAGTTTATCCCTTTTTCAAAGAATCACACTCAGTGACTTTCACTCATATCTCTTTGGCCATTTCTATCTATAAGAGACACTTAGAAATGTAGTTTTATATTTAGACAAATTGCCACACCCAATGATGCAGGTCTCTGTTCTCATACAAAGGAAGAAGGAGGGAATGTATATTGGGAAAACGATTAATAGACTCTGATTTGAAGATTAAAAAAATTTGCTGTTTTCCAGAAGATGCTATTGACTATAAATCCACTGTAACACTGTGGTGAAGATTTCTCATAAAACATATCTTGCATAGGAAACAATCATGGCTCAATTCTTTTTATTTGGAGGACTTTCCAGGAATTTGTGTGGTCTCATGGGCCAGAAAGTGAATACCAAGTACCTGCATTTCCAGCCACTGTGAGCAATTTTGTCTTCTGGGATCAAAGCCATTCTGAGGTGCTGATATAACTAGTGATGTGCTTTTAAAAGAAAGCATGAGATGCAAAGTGCTCCAAATTAAGCATTTTAAGAATGCTCCAAAACAATTAATTCTTAAAAACAAGATCCATAATTCAAGGAGTTTTGAGCTTTTAGAAAAGATTTTCACCTTTTGAACCCAAAAGAAAGCCAGATTTCTCTGGGCTCATTATGAAAACCAAATCACAGTCACAATTACAGAAAATAGATTTATTATTTCTTCATGTTCTTTGGTAAATATTGGGAGGTCAGGTCAGGGTGATCGAATTTAGAGAAGCATCTGCTCAAGGTGAAGACAAGTGATACAGAGAAGAAATAGTCTAACCAATGTTGTCTTGTATAAAGTTTATTGGCATAAGCTTTCTTTTGCCATTTTTAAAGTGACAGGTTCAAAGCTCAAAACCATGAACAGATTCTGGGTTTTAAAGCATATGGAACATTATCTCTAATGACTTAATGAAGAAGAGTACCAGATTTCAATGCAGTGATCCTTTTGAACATTTCTATGACATAGTTACTCATTTTCTTATTCTGTTTATTTGTAATCCATCACAAGTCACCTTAAAAACATTTATAGCACCCAGATAATCAAGGGTCAGAATACTGAGCCTTTTTTTCCAGAGTTATTATTTGAAATAATAACAAAGAATTCAGACTTAGCAAAATGCTGTACATTTCTTGCCTTCTCTCCTTCTTCCTCCCACATAGTTTGTCCTTGTAACAAACATCTGGTTCTGCTCAGCCAGTGTTATCCAACCATGACCACCCTCCCTTCCTCTCCTTTTGTATAAAAAGAGGACTCAGTGATGACTGTTTTATAAATGACTGAAAACACTAGATTTTACCAAAGTGGAGAAAGCATGTCAGTCAAGGACCATGCCTCTGTTCTCCATTTTAGAGAAATAGAAACACAGAAGCATTATGCTGTGAGAGGAGGCAAGTTACCAAAGAGACTGGTGAGTGTAGGATAGTTAGTATTGAGTGGACCAAGGTGTGCCCAGAGTTGAGTTAGCATGGAAGAGGTTGGGTATAGCAGTGACTGGCCGTATTCCAGTAACAATCACACTACACGGCTATTAACAGGAGCCTTTTCTCCTGCTTCACTCAGGCACATGTTTAATTAGCCCAATCTTTTTTGCTATTCTTGGAGATATACAAAGGACATTGCAGGTGCTGGAGAAGCAAAACACTCTTTCAGCATCACTGGTGAATTTTCCATTCAAACCCAGCC
>VMDR010012463.1:0-26534 GCA_007922815.1 Macrotus californicus | reverse complement strand
TCCTGCCTTTTTCCCCATTGCTCACCCCAACTCCGTCCCCCCCCAATCTCACAGTCAATGCCCCCATTGTCCATGCCCATGAGTCCTCTATTCGCATTCCTTTGTTTGCCCCTTCCCCTTATTTCCCCCATGATCCTCCTTCCCCCTCCCCTCTGGTCACTGTCAGTTTGTTCTTTATTTCCATGTCTCTCGTTCTATTTTGCTCATTTGTTTGTTTTGTTGATAAGGTTCCACTCATAGGTGATATCATATGGTATTTGCTTTTCACCACCTGGCTTATTTCACTTAGCATAGTGCTCTCCAGTTCCATCCATTCTGTTGTGAAGGGAAGGAATTCCTTCTTTCTTTCTGCGTAGTATTCCATTGTGTAAAAGTACCACAGTTTTTGATTCACTCATTTACTGATGAGCACTTAGGCTGTTTGCAGCACTTGGCTATTGTAAATAGCGCTGCTCTGAACATTGGAGTGCATAGGTTCTTTTGAATTGTTTCAGGATTCTTAGGGTTATAGTCACAGCAGTGGGGCTGCTGTATCATAGGGCAGTTCCATTTCTAGTTTTTTGAGGAAATTTCATACTGTTTTCCACAGTGACTACACCAGTCTGCCTTCCCAACAACAGTGTACTAGGGTTCCCTTTAGAAATAAACACTTCTGAAATTCTGTATTTTATAGATATATTTTCCAAGTTTATGCCTTACTTTTAATTTGCTTAAAGTTACATACAAGTTTTAAAATTATATCATTAAATCTATCACTTCTTTCCACTAACATTTGTATTTTTAATCCTTTGGCCACCAAAGTCATGAATATACACTTCTGTATTTTCTTATCAAAGTATATTATTTTGCCTTTCACACTCACCTGGAGGTTATTTTTGCATATAATACCAGGTAATAATTTAATTTTTCCTATGTGGATTTGACGTCCATAATCACAAATTTGTATTTACAAAGGCTCCTTGTCCAATTATGTTCAAAACCAGCTGATTAGGTAAGGCCTTTCACAATATCTTTTCATCACACATTCTTTGGCCTTGTCTCTAGCCACACCCTCCTACAGCAGCACTATCTTCTTGTCAAACCAGACTACTTACCGCATTTGCTCTTCTTGAAACATGCCAAAACTATCTTATTCTTTCCATGTCATGTTCTCTGTCTTTTTTTCCTTACTGAACTGTCAACTTCTTGTGAAAAAGACATTGTCTAATTCATTTTTGTATCTACAGCACTTCACAGTGATTAAGTAGATTTTCAAATTCACTTCTTCAATTTTATTCTGAATTTTATTTGGGTCTTATTGGTGGAAATTTCCACCTAATATTATCCATATCTATACATTCAGGTTTTTACACACAGAGAGAAAAAGTTTCCTACTCCCCATGAAAAGAGTGATTCCAAATCTCTTGAAATTTTAAACAGAACCCTCAAAATACTTTTAATGAACTGGAACCAAAGCCGTCAAATCTACCTCCCATTTATATAGGGCAGAGTCTGTGGTTGGCGCCAACAGTGACGTCAGTAAGCATCTTTTGAGGGTTTGGCCTGGACTGGCCACTTTGCAGGGGATAGCAGGAGTCGGTCCCTCCTTGTCCCAGTTCTGAAGTGAGGCGATGCTCCGTGGAACATGTGCAGGGCCATCTACTTTCCCTTCCACGGCGCTTCTTTCCTCCAGATGCCTGGTCCCTGAAAAGAAATAGCAGGATGTGGAAATCCCCTCCGAAGTCACTGCCTATCCTTCCTTATTATATCCAGCGCTGGAGTGTCCACGCAGCTGTTAGCGTTGCTAACGACAAAGCTCTGGCCTTTTGGGCAGGAGCTAAAGTTGGCGCAAAGGTCTCAGGCACTTTGTAGAATCTCTCTCCAGCCTCCCCTGCTGCCTGGGACCAAGGATCCTCTTCTAAGGATTGGCCTGGGTGCCCCAGCTTAGTGGCGGGTGACCTTGTCACATCGGTTAACAGTGGAACGGGAAGATCCGAGGACGCGGAGACCACCCCGCGCCCACCCAGCCGTTTCCGCGGCCTCTGCAAGGGCTGCGGAGCTGGGGCGGATAGCTGGATGGCTGGAAGGCTGCGGAGCGGAGTGGCAGGCGCGGCGACCGCGGCCCCGGAGCCGCTCGCCCCCGCCCCACGGCCGCGGTGCACGCGCACCGGGACTGCATTTCCCATAGGGCCCCGCGGTGGAGCGCCACCCCAGCCCCACGGCCGCGAGCGGCCCCTAGGACCTGTCGCCGCAGCTGCCTGCGACCCGCCCGTAGTGCCTTTGAAAGGCGGCGGGAGGCAGCCAGTGCCATGGCGAGCGTCGGCCGCCTGCTGTGCTTGCTGGGCCTGCTGCTGTGCGTGGCGGCGAGCCACGGGCTGTCTACTTCCCCTCCCTCCGAGGCCAAGAAGCCCATCATCGGTAAGAAGGAGGGGCGGGGGCCGGCGTCCGTCCTGGGCGCCTCCGGCTGCGAGCTCCAGCCAGTGTGTCGGGTCTGGAAAACACCTAGGAACGAGGGTGCGTTGTGTACGCACATGCACAGCGCACGAACAGCGCCGAAACACGGTTTGGGTCCTGCTGAAACGTACCTCGTGCCCCAGTGGTTTGACAGGGCTTTCAAGTTGGGAGGGAGGAGGGAGCTCTGAAGAAGCTTGCGGATTTTTTTGTTCTTTGTACACAGCGAAGAATTTCTACTAATTAAACAAATTGTGAGCGTGCATTATATTCATTAGAATTTCACTGGTAGAGCGCATTTCAAGATACAATGGATTGTACATATAAAAATCGAGTTGACCAGGTACTCAAGAAATTATGGTATGTGCCTTGGACTTTGTCATCTTGAGCAGTGGAGGGCAGCAATGGCTAATGTCAATTCTTTTTGGTGTTAAAATGAAGCATGTAATTTTTCGTTTCCATCAAATTTATGATTTAAAAAGAGTAAAATCCGTTTGCATTGCCATAACAGACATTTGAGACAGGGCAGGGGAGAGCTACCCAGGGGAAGTGAGCCTGGAATTAAAATTTTCCAAAAGTAATTTATATTGGCAGTTAAGATTGGTTTTACTGTAGCTTTAATATTATGCCATTTATACTGTTTTTTTTCTTCCACTAAGAGGCACACTGTATTTTGTAACTAAATATGAAGTAGATGAGAATGTTTTCATTTATATTGGTAGTGCCCAGTTTTCAAATGGGTTGTGTATCAATATTTGGAAATTGGAATGCTTTATTTCTTAGCTATTTAACATAGAAGTTAGATTCTTTAAGGAGAATTAACTCAAAATATAATTCTATGTAGTGTGCTGGAAATTGTGGGTGCAGAGAAGAGAAAGTAAGGAAAGAGGAGGGAATTTCCTTTCCTTTTCCTAGAAACAGTGGTAGTCTAGGGTCAAATAGAAAAAGTGAGTATGCTTTTGGACATCCTGATCAATTAAGACAAAATAGTTCACTGAACACCTACTACGTGCAAAGCATTAAGTTAGGAAGTGCAAACGATTCAAAAACAAGGAAGCCACAAAAGTTGTGAGATGGCTTTAAAGTATAGGCGACATTTTGGTCATATTTTGACTGGCTGGGAATATAGCCTGAGCTCTTTGCCCAAGTTGGAATAATGAGTGTATGTGGGCAACGGGAGGGGGATGGGTTGGTGGAACTTACCTGCTGTCTCTCATGTATGTATTTTTCTCCTTTTTGATACCCTGTGTTCACATCTCACAAACCTCCTTTGTGGCCCCTGACCCTTGCCTGTGCTGTATCACTCCATGTCCTGTGACACTCCCTAAATCTTTCCCTACCAAATTTTGTTTTCTCTAATCAAGATGATCCTACCTATCACAGGGAGAAAAACAGTCTGACCGAACACATTTTGGCCTTTGCTCTGTGTTAACACAGTGCCTGATCAAATGCCAGCTGTTGTAAGAAGTTGGGAATACAGAAACGATGTCTCCTGTGGCCTACAGAGTCATTGATAGTGTTCCAAATGGTGGAAGAGTGATTGGTATGGGCACAGGTGTGCTCTTGGGATAGACATATTTTGATGCGACTGAGTACTCTGATGAGGATGAGGTTTCAGTTGTAAGAGGCAGCCAGGGAGATAGGTGAGGCAGAGCACACACAGGGTCTTGTGATGTTTATGAAAAGTTTCGGAACCATTGAAGTGCTTAAGTAAGGCGGTAGGCCCTGCTGATTTGTTATCTCTCCTTTTCTATGATCTCATTTTGTATTGCTTTTTCCCCTTGCTCACACAAGGCTCTGGTCTTTCAGATTCCTTGCAATGTGACAGGCACACACCTGACTCAGAGCCTTTGCACTTGCTGTTTCCTCACCCTGGATCTCTCTTCCTCCAGGTATCTGCATTTGGCTAGCTACATCACCACTCTGAAGTCCTGGGTCAAATGTCATGTTCTACCTTCTCAAGGATCTGGCAAGCATATTTAAGAGACTCTCTTCTCGCCTATAGATGGGACCCCCCCACCCCCAAATACACACCTTACTTTTCTTTCTAGCACTTACCACCAGCCAAGACACTATATATTTTACCTTTTTATCTTGTTGATTGTTCATTTTCTCTCCATTCCCTCCCACACACTAGCATTAAAGCTCACAGGACAGTGATTTTTGTTTTATTCACTTATGTGTCTGCAACACCCAGTTCAGTGCCTGGTGTATAGTATGACTCAGTAATAAGTGAATGAATGGATGGATGTTGAATGAATGTTGATATGATCAGATTTCTGTCCATGGGGAGAACTGGTTGGAGATGCTGGGGTTTGTTCAAGAGGGAATGAAGAGAGAACTTCTAAGAAGCTATTGTAATAGCGGGGGGGCGGTGGGGGGGGTGCTGCTTGGACCGAGATAGTTTTGCTGATGTTGGAGCGATTCAGACTGAAAGTATTTCTAGTCTTGCTTTGTTGTCAAGGAAGCAGTGTGTCTTTGAGCGTATGCGGCAAGGGAGAGGCCGCTGACTAGATTTAAGGATCTGTATGTGCCGAGACCCACTTTAGGTCTAAAGCTGTGTGAAGGAGGCTATTGTGGACCTGCTTTGGGGGCTTATTTGGCCTCCCGGATGAGGGCAGAGAGAGGAGGCTGCTTAAAACTCAGATCAGCCTCCACTACTTCTTTTCTAAAGTCTGTGGGTATCCTTGTGGGAGAAACTTCATACTTAATTCTGTGAATCAAATGAGTAAAGCACAATAGCCCCCCGAATCCCTGGGAGATACATTCCAAGACCTCCAGCAGATACCTGAAACTGCGTAGTATTGAACCCTACATAGACTATGTATTTTTCCTATATACAGATATACCTATGATAAAGTTTAGTTTACAAAGTAGGCCCAGTAAGAGATTAGCAATAATAACTCACAGGAAAATAGAACAGCTATAAATGATACAGTTGTCCCATGCAGTCGCAAATTCACGTATGACGTGAGTCAACCCTTTGTACCTGTGGCTCCCCGACCCTGGATTAAAGTGCTGTTTTTGATCCGTGGTTGGCTGAATCTGTGAGTGTAAGGATACAGAGGGCCGAGTGTAGATTTATTGAAAAAAATCCATATGTAAGTGGGCCCAGGCAGTTCAAATCCATATTCAGGAATCAACTATGTGCTCTCATAGAAGTTACATGAATGTGGTGTCTCTCAGAACATCGTATTGGACTCCCCGCGGCTTATTTTTACTTAAGGAAGCAGTTCAGAGCTTCTCTTGGCCATGTTTGAATTGCCAGCACTGTCCTTGCACTGTGGGGCCATTATCAGGTAAAGTAAGCTTTACCTGAACACAGGTCCTGCAATACTGTACAGTTAATCTACTCACTGAGACGGCTACTGAGTGACTGGGTGGTCGGGGGGGCATCTACAGCATGGAGATGCTGGACTAAGGGATGGATTCAGGTCTGGGGTGGGATGAGGTAGGCCAGCTCGAGATTTCGTCATACTTCTCAGGACCATGGGCAGTATAAAACTTATGAATTGTTTATTTCTAGAATTTTCCATTTAATGTTTTCAGGCCACGGGCGACCCTGGGTAGCTAAAACCTCACAAAGTTAAACCTTGGATAAGGGGTAACTACTGTAGTGATATTTTTACTGTGGTATCTCAGTTTCTGAGCGGGAAAAAGGGAAATTGATTGAAACTAAAACTTCTCTTTTTTTCTCCCCCCCCTTTTTTTGTAATTTAGGCGTATTAATGCAAGCGTGCCGTACTAAGGCAATGAAAAATCTGGGAAAATACTATATCGCTGCATCCTATGTAAAGTATCTGGAGTCTGCAGGTGCAAGAGTTGTACCAGTAAGGTATGATTCTATATGTTTTACACTGTGTAAATAAAAACTGGTTTACTTCTAAAATTAGCTTTTATCTCTAAAACTAATGCTTTCTCTTTTGATTGCATCATTTAAGTGTGGTAACATTGCGTGTGATTTTTGCCCCAGATCTGATGCTCAAAGTCTCTCGCTAAGTTGTTTAAAGTATGAAGTTATGCTTATCTGTAACATCACCAGAGATATGTCATATCTATCAGGTAGAGAAGAAGTGATAGTTTTTTTTAACCCCCAAGAGGTGGTCGTCATTAGACATCATGAAAGTAATGGAGTGAAAGAATCTTCAACTTTACCAGTTTTATTCTATAATTTAGGATAAAAGTACACTTAGGGCATGAAAGAGATTTAGAAGATGACTTTTGAAATACCTTCACATTCTATTTAAAAAACTTGTAAATGGCAAACACAGCCGTGTTGCTTCAGTATCAATCGCTGGTATTGTAGTTTTAAAAGAGCTATATTAGTTTTGTGATGTCACGGCCTATTAAGAATAAAATGATTAGTGCCATATATTGATTTGGAAAGAGTTGAATTTTTTTAACAAACAAAACCTTATAAGTATTAATAATATCATCCAAAATAAGTGTATTTTAAAAGCTTCCAGCACTACCATCTAATCCATTATAGGTGATTTCATACACAAAATACAACTTTTTGCTCAGGGCAACATGCTTTTGTAAATAGTTCTGCATTAAGAAAACTATAATGAAAAATACTGTTCAAATGGAACATAAGTAATCAAAATGCAAATACCACACTTCAGAGAATTACACCACAAAATGGTTTTTGTTTCGCTTTATAAGGATTGTCTTCTCGCTTGTTTGTTTGCATTTAACGGCCTCTACCCCAAGATGAACATTTGCTTTTGACATTTGTCTTTAAGTCTTTAGTAGCAGATCTAATTTTTCAAAGGAAATCGTACTTGGAACTGAGGTAACGCCAGAGTTTTAGAGTTGAGGAAGCGTTTTGTGTAAGCCATTCTTTTAGGACATGGGTGCCAATAGCGTGGATGGGAGGAAGGAGACAGAAGGCAGGTGGACCAGTTCAGAGATTGTTGCAGGAGGTTAACTGTGGAGTGATGAGGACTTGTCTTAGATCAGTGGTTGTGGGATTGAGAGGTAAATGTTATTCAAAGAAAAAAAAATAGCCCAAGTTGATGACTCATTGAAAAAAGGACACAGGGAGGAATAGACAAGAAAGACAGAAGTTTTGAAACTGGGGAAGTTTTGACATCAGTGATTCACCAAATACTGGTATGTATGACAGAGACACTGAAAATGTGACTGTCAACATAGAGGTTAATTTTCAGCTTGGGTTCCCAAAGTTCATTTTAAGTTAATTGCTAAGAATTAGAACCATACAGTCCTTTAAAAACAACGTAATATGTGGCAGCTAAAATCCCAGGGTAACCTGCAAAGGATTACCTAATGTAGAGAATGAGGCAGAGGATTGCACTGATGATGTGGGGCTCCTTTCTGCATTTTGGATGCTGGGAGCCAACTGCTGCAGTTTAGAAAGGTAAAGGGGGAGGCTGGGAGATGTAAGCAAGACTCTGGAAAAGGCAGAACAGTTTTTCTGTGGTCTCCTTCTGCCTCCTTTCTGCCACCTCTCTCTCAGGTGCCTGGTGCTCTCAGGCTATCAGCATTTCCTCCTGTGGGACTCGGGGACCCATGGAGCACCCTCCCCCTGAGAGGCAGCATGTGGCACCCCCTGGGCTGCTTTTGGTTCAAAAATGTGTTTTGTTCACACAGCATTTTAAAACATTTTAATCACTTAGAAATCAGAAGACTTCATAAAAGTCTGGATTTCTGGGCTCTCTCTTTTTTAAAAGAAAGTTATCTGGAGCTGATTTGAAATGGAGCAAGTGCTCTTTGGTGGCAACCATGCCTGTCACTCCTTTTCATGCTGTGTCATTTGTCATCATTACCAGGCTTCAGCTACGTTCTTCTAGTTAAAGAGAGAGTGAATTATTGAGAGTTTCTTTTGCTTCAGGAAAGTCTGACAAATGCAAATCACATCAGCAGGCAAAGCATGTGGCCTGGCTGGTTTTCCCTGGCAGGTGTCTGAGGCACCTGGGTCTGTGACAACCCCCTCCGCCAACATTCAACAACTGAGGCCCTTAATAGTGAGAAGCAGGGGTCAGAAATTCAGTCATGGACAATGTGGGAGGCATTTACTTAGAATTAATGAAATGAGTGAAACTGGCCTGCATGGCTAGCTGCCAGGAGTCCCCGGGGTGCAGCTGAGTAACCCAAACCCATTGTTTCCTGATGGTGGTGGCTGCCTACTCTGGTTTAAATATCCATGGGGAGGACGCTGGGTCCTGAATGATTCCCTTTTCTGTTGGCACAATTTGGGCAGATTGAACTTGCAGAATAGTGGGAACAGGCAAACTCACATTTCTCCCCCCTGCCACTTCCCAGGCCAAGGCCACTGCCCATCATTCCTCCACATAAGAGGGTCCAAGCACCTTTGCAGTGTCACCCACTGCTGTGTGGCTCTCTGCCAGAGGGATTACTCTAAATTTCAAACAGAACTGATCTTGCAGAGCTCATTTGGACTCAGAGGAGAGCCCAGAGGAGTTTGCTGGCTTAGCACAGCCAAGTTCGGGGCATCAGAGGTACCTACTTAATAACATCAGAGGTGCTCTGACTCCCCCTAAAACTTCCCTGGGGCCAGAATGGACTGTAGTTGATGTTTGATCATCAGCCTACTTCTTCTGTGGCTGGGTGAGAGGGAATTATGCCTTGTGATTCTTTTACAGAACCATAAGACTGCTAAATGGAGGGATTTCATGAACAGGATGCCCTCTTCACTCCTTCTTGCATTTTGTTGACCTTCTAGAAGAGAAAATCCACCTTGCTGTGACTTCGTTAAAGGTTGTAACCAGTTGTCACAGATTACTCCCCTCTGTCTTTTCTGGAGAAGGGGATAAAATCATCAGTAACACAGTGATTGGTTAGAGGGTCTCCACGGGGTGTTTGATGAAGGAGCCTGGGAGTAGTTGCCTAGGCAGATTAGGCCAGTCTGCAGTGACGTGCATGTGGTCCGTCCCTAGCGCCCAACTCCTCTAACTTTTGAGTACACAGCAGTCCCCAGACCTTTGCAGCTGGTGGTGAGGGTGGGGTGAATCAGGGACATGGCTTTTCTATGTATTGTTTTTACTGCCAAAGCTGTCTGTCATTCAGATAGGCATGTTTATAAACCTCTTTACTTAGACTTTACATAAAAATACTAATTGACTATTACTGGTGCTTAAATCCCCTTTTTTAAAAAATATTTTTTTTCATTTTTAACCACCGTTGATATATACAATATATTAGTTTCAAGTGTACAACATAGTGATTAGGCATTTATATAACTTAGAAGTGATCCCCGATAAGTCTAGTTAGTGTCTGACACCATGTACAGTCATTACAATATTATTGATCATGTTTCCTGTGCTGTCCTTTCCATCCCTGTGACCGTTGGTCTGTATGGCAATTTGTACACGTTCTCACCCAGCACCCCCAACCCCCTCCCGTCTGGCAACTCTCAGTTTGTTCTCTGTATCTCCAAATCTCACAGCCTTTAATATTTTGCATATGAATATATCACAATATTAAATTATATTAGACCACAGAAAAACATGCTTACTCATCCGATTAGCAAAACACGGTTGTAATTATGTGACTATGTAGTTTGAAAAGACTACCCTAGGAAGGTAGAACGGTAATATTATCTAGAATTTAAGAATTATTTTTCATCTGACTTTTAAAAATTAATGTGGTAACTGCCTTTAGAAACTGACTGTTTTCTTAGGTTTGGGAAATAACTGTTTTGTTACTGTTTTTCTCGTTTTCAGGCCTGATCTTGCACAGGAAGAGTATGAAAAGCTTTTCCAGTCTGTTAATGGGTAAGTCGGCAGCACCGGCTCAGCACCGTGTGTGAGGCCTGTGCAGTCTGCTCTTGCAAAAAAGTGTGTGTGAATGTTCCACGTGTTTCTGTGTGACCGCTGGTTTCCTGAGTTCTTCTGTAAGGGCTATTTTGTACAGAGAGATGCAGAAGTCCTACAGAGAAGGAAGGCTAAGAATGAAATGTCATGTACTAGTAGACATATGTGATTTCTTTTAATGTGTGACAAAGTCTCTCTTCTTTTAATGCCTGTCTTAAATATTTTGGAGCCACTTAAATGGCACGGCATCCTGCCTGCTTAGGGGATTTGTAAATCCTAAGCTTAAGGATATTAATCGGTTCTCTTTCAGAAGGTAATTTGCATAGAACTTAGAAAAAAGCTGTCTGTTCTCTGACATCGCCACAAAAGATATGATTGGTTAGCTCATAGAAAAAAAACTTTTAATAATGTGAAAAAATGCTCAACATTACTCATAATTAAAAAACCCTTTTTTAAAACTATCAAGTTGGCAAAGATCAGAAAATTTGCTAATATTGTGTGGTGAAGGTGTGATGAAGAAACCAGTATTCTCATACTTTTCTTATGGATGTGGAAATTATGTAGTGTTTTGGGGGGCAGCTTTGCAATATCTATTGAAATTAAAAATACACATACCTTTGGGCCAGGAAATCCTTTGTAAGTAATTTTCTTTTACAGATATATCCCCCCACTCCCACCTGTGAAGAATTGGGTCCAAACATAAGCATTGTAGTATTGTTTCAAATACATTCAATTTCCAAGCTACCCATTAGTCCACCGGTTGGGAATTGAGTAGGAGACTGCTTATGATAGAATGCCATGGCAGATTAAGAATGAGGCTGTCTGTAGCTGTCAAACCACTGCTGTTGCCTGAACAGTGTGATATTGTTAGACAAAAGAGCAAGGCATGTAACGGTGTGTATAGTGTGCTCCATTTACTTTGGTTCTTAAGGTAGTGGTGAGGAGGTATGTGTGACATGTATCTCTAGGTCAGCACAGCCTATTTTATCAGTGGTTGTTTCTGATTGGGAGTGGGATGGAGGGAGTCTATCTTACTGTAGAGCTTTGATAAAAAGAGATTTTTTAAAAAAAAATTTAAAGCTGTTTATTTATTACCATCTTTTTAAAAGGCCTTGTTCAAAACAATCCTATGCCTTCAGTCTTCAATTTGGTTCAGTAAATATTTACTATAAAATCAGTTAAATTTAGTAAAACATTAAAAATGCCCATTATGTGCAGTGACCTTGGGCACAAAGATAAATAAGGCCAGACTAGAATGTGTGATAGAACCTCCACGTGTACACCAGGAAATGAGCAGTGCCCTCTGCAGCCTCAGAAGCACGGTCTCCAAGCCCCGTGACGCACTAGCCCTCATCCTGTTGTGGGGCTGCGCAGAGATGAGGAGGCAGAGCCTGGCTTCAAAGGAGTTGCCAACGGAGAGGGGCAGTCAAGTTTTACTTTGTGAAATCACTAAATGTCAGACTAAAAGCACTAGATGTGATCAGAGGAAGCTTTTTAAGTGGGGAGTCAATGGAAAGGAAGACCTGCCGTGAGTCTCCATTCATCCACTTTGAATTGTGGGGTTTTCTGCGTGGCTTTGTGGCCAGTGTTCTGCTGCATCGTTTGCATGTTTTCTACTGGACCATGATTTTACTAACAGCAAAGTTGCTCACCTTTGGCCCTCCCGGCTAATCCTAAACCTGGCTCATACGCAAGAAGTTGAATATAGTAGAACCAACAATCTCAAAAGGGTCATTTCACATATCTTGCATTCAAATTTAAGTATTTTCAAAATGTAAATACATTTAATCTGACTTTTATAATCTCTTTTGACCATCCTTGATTATTTTAAGACCTGTTACAATGTTTAAAGTTTATAGTTAATTTAAAAAATTGATATCAAAACAGTAAATATTTTTCTATATCTCACTTTTATGGTTAGGGTAAAATAAAATCAGATGTTTGTTACTCCCCCCTTTGTCCCCCATACTTTTTCTAGAATTGTGATTGTGTTCTTTTCAAAATTTTCTAATCTCATGCTTGTTTCTGAAGAGATTACAGGGTAGTAATGAAAAATTAAATTCTCACGGATATTTAATTCTAACCTATATATATTTTTATGATCAGTTTGTTCATTATGGTTAGGAAAAACACCTTTGTGAACCAAAACTGACTCAGGATTATGGACTTTAATTGATTTTGGCATCATGGATCACCTTAATTTAAACCTTCCTGTGCCTGCAGTTTGCCTCTACTTGATTTTTAGCTCTGTGTACTCTCTTCCCTTCCCTGTTTATCTACCTTTAAGTTATCCATATGAAAAATAAACTTGTTTATCAAAGAAGTTTTGGAAGAATATGCACAAAATATTCTTAAGTACAATCAATAATTTACAAATGGGTAGGATTATGGACATTTCATTTTTTGGCCATACTTCTTCATTTTCCGTAATGACCTTGCTGCCGTGTCATAAGGAAACAGTTGTTTTGAAATTAGATGGTTGTTCGGTTTCTGTGCGGGCAGGGTTGAAGTGCACCCTGTTTGCTGTTGTTTCAGGGTCCTTTTCCCTGGAGGAAGTGCTGACCTCCAGAAGTCAGGCTATGCCCAAGCAGCCAAAATATTTTACAACCTGGCCATAAAGGTAAATATCAGTTGTTGCTTATTATTTCAGATGGGTTTTTGTAATTTTCCCTGGGGATAGTTCCTTTGTCAAGCATATGGTAGTGCTTCCCTCACAGTTAACCCTAGCCTCATCTCCCCTTGCCCTTTGAGGGGCCTCTCTTGAGCAGCCAGTGGTGGTTATTGCTCATTTTCTACTTAATTGAGTTCTGGGCTCCAGGGGACCTTCAGAGCCCTGCTGACGGCCCCTTGCTATTTGTGCTCACTAGTGTGAACCAGGTCCTCGGGGTGGCTTAATAAGCTGTTTTTATTATGTACTGGGCATTGTTCATATGTTATTAATTTTTGCCTCCTCTTGAAAGCCGCTCTTTCTCCGACTCCTTCCAGCCTACTTGGTGTTTCTTCACAGTTACCTTAACCTCACTCTCAGTTACCAAGCAGAGCCTCTTGACTCCTTTGTACTGTCTCACCTTTGCACGGTAGCTCAGACCCTCGCGATTTCTCCCCTGAACTATTAACGGCAATTTTCTAATTGATAATGCTGGATCTAGTATCTCCTCCCTCTCCCATACATATTTCCCTAAAGAACTACATTTAGCATATGAAATACTTGTTTGAAAACTTTTTAATGTCTGGTCTCAATTACCAGTAGTCTTTCACAGCCTTTTGCTGAAGACCCGTAGTGTGTCCACAGCCCACCTTTCTCAGCCTTTCCGTCTGCAAGTAAGTGAAGCCAGGCTGGTATTTCCAGCACAGACTGTCCTCCTGCAATACTTTTCAACCTTGTTAGTCTGTTTCTTTCTACTCCATCCTCGATGTACATCTCTGCTGTCTCTCAAGGCTGAGGCTCTGTTCTTCTTCTTTAGAGATTTCTCTGCCTCCTCCAGCTGCGGGCATCCCACCCCCTCTTCACTTTTAGAGTATTTTGTTGCAGAATTGTTCAAACATTTTTGTCTCCTACTCTGTGCTATGACTGGGTCTGTGACCATAAGAGGCTTATAGTTCCGTAGACAGAGTATCTTGAAGTGAGCTCTTCACGTCTCATCTGATTTCATGATTCTGACACCCTTTGAGGTGTTCCTCATTTCCTCAAGCACATGTGGCTCATGTGCTTAGTAGTTGCTCAAGGTTTAAAAAAAAAACATGAGTGAACAAAATTGAAATTCATAATGTGATTTAAAATGAATTTGAGAAATATATATGAACATTATAAACTAGTCATTCTTCATTTTCTTTCTAGAGATTCATATAACAACCAGCTTGCTCAATTAAAAAAAAAAAAGAGCCACATAACCTATAAGACTCAAAGATCTATTTTAAAACATGTAATCAGCCACTTGAAGATTTCAAAACAAAGGAAAAAGCTTAGCCACACTGAACTTATTTAGAAGTAGTCACTGGGGTCGAGCAGGCCCTCATTGCAGAGGCCCTGGGAAGTGAGTAGTCTGTTGGATCTGCTCAGTTCCCCTCTGTGTCCTCTGCTCTGCTAGACTATGTAGAGAATCACAGCAGACAAAAGATGTGCTTACAGCGAGCGGAGACTTTACATTTAGCTGAGAAATTGTATTTGGTACATATGGAAACAGAGAACAATCAAACCCTCTTTTGTGTTTATTATATGTAAATGCAGTAAGACCCTTCAACGTAATGTATACAATTTTAATTTCTAAAAATAAAATTTTCCAGACCTGTAGATAAAATGTTAAAAATCCTACCTTGGGGCCCTGGGTGGATGACTCAGTTGTTTGGAGCATCATCCTATGTACCAAAAAGTTGTGGGTTCAATTTCTGGTCAGGGCACATACCTAGGTTGCAGGTTTGATCCCTGGTCAGGGTGTGTAGTACAGATTGATGTTTCTCACATCGATGTTTCTCTCTCTTCTCTCTCCCTTCCTCTCTCTCTAAACAAACAAACAAACAAACAAACAAACAAAAACCCATATCCTCAAGGGAAGATTAAAAAAAAATCCTACTTTGGAACAGAAAGTATAGGAATTAATATAATTCTCTATTTTCCTCAGTAAGGAACAGAAAAAAAAAAAACCACCCAATAATTTCCTCATTTAAAATGAGTTATCAGTGGGTTATATTTTATAGTTTATGCAGGAAAATAGCTGTTTTTAGAAAAATTACAACTCATTTTTGTAACTATCAGCGTGTGTGGATTTAATCCAGTTAACCAGAACACTCAGTTGCTAGAATACTTTTCCCCCAGTCATGCTAGTTGTTGTGACCTCCTTTGAAGAAACCCAGTACCAGTAAGAAGCATAAACGGTAGGTACAAAATAGACAGGAGGAGGTTGGGAATAGTATGGGAAATGGAGAGGCCAAAGAACTTATATGTACGACCCACGGACATGGACTAAGGGGGCAAATGCAGGTGGGAGGGGAGTGCAGGGTGGAAGGGAATGAAGGTGGGGGGGATGGGACAACTATAATAGCATAATCAATGAAATATATTTAAAAAGAAAAGAAAAGAAAAAAACCCCCAGTACCTTTGCACTTTTTTAGCCGACAACTTTCACCCTATAAAAATCTATTTTACTTTTGCTCAGCCTTTTCCTTACTTACTGTTCCTGTTTTTCCAGATCATAAATTTCACCTAATTTAAATCTGATTAGCCAAAAGTGGTACAATGCAGCTATTAGTGTATATTCTGAGATAATGGATAAAAGAGTGTGTTTAAAACCAGACAGTTACCCAAGCAACGAGATTTATAGAAGATTGAAAAGTAGGCATTTATCAACTGTCGCCTTTGATCTCCACAGTCCCTAATTGTCACTCGTATTGCTTGGTAGTTGGCTGGCAGATGTCAGTCTCTTTCCCAGCACAACTGAGGTTGGATAGTTCAGTTGATTAAAACTGAATTATTATGTGGGAGCTTGGTCTGAAGAGAGATTAAGTTATAGCCTACTTATGGAATCTGGAAAATTCTTGAGAAATCCATATATAACTCAGGTGTTTCCCTTGTAATGACATACCAAATGTATAATTTTTGTTTTGAAAAGTTTGAATAAGGTACGTTTTCTCTTTCAAAGAGTTTTGATGGTGGAGACTATTTTCCTGTGTGGGGTACATGCCTTGGATTCCAAGAGCTTTCATATCTGATCAGTGGAGAGTACTTATTAATCCACACAAATACTGATGGAATTGCAATGCCCCTGAACTTCACTGGAGGTAAGAATTCTCTTCTTGATCCTTTAAAAATATTAACCAGGCAGGATTAGTAAGTAGTACATATCAAGTAAAAAATGCTCATGCTCATGCCCTGGTTGGGTGGCTCATTCAGTTAGAGCATCATCCTGTCCGTGCACCAAAAGGTTGCTGGGTCAGTTCCCAGTCAGGGCACGTGCCTAGGTTGCTGGTTTGATCCCCTGTCCTGGCGTATTCGGGAGGCAACCTTTCAATGTGCCTCTCTCATAATGTTTCTCTCGGTCTCTCTCTCACTCTTCCTCTCTTTCTAAAGTCAATAAACACATCTTTGGTTGAGGATTTAAAAAATGCTCATAACATTTTAAGGAATTTTGAATTTTGAAAACTCATCGCTTCTAGTGTTATGAGGACCAGGCATGACTAAAACTAAAATTGGACCTGGTTTCAAGTCCGAGCTTTGCTACTGTTGCTATGGGGAATCCCTTAACCAATCTTAATTTTAATTTCATGATTTGTAACAAAGTTTTCCTGTTAAGGTTTTTTTTTTTGGGGGGGGGGCGGGTGAGTATTAAATCAGATTATGTTTTCCAGATGCTGTGCTAAGCACTTTAAATAATATTCTCGTAAATGTTAGCTGTTATTATTATAGTACATTTTCCCCTTGGCTGTGTATTCTATTTTGACCCCAGCTGGGGTGTACTGCAATTCAGTTCTGGCACTAACCACCTGTAGCTAGTGCAGACTCCACAGTTAAAGGGTGTCTCCCCAACTAAACCGCCCTTATTTCAGATACTAGCCTCAGTTCATGAACCCAGGCCACCCACACTTCTGGTCAACTGGCCAAAGATTTGAGGATTCCCACGAACCCCCTTACATCCCATAATTCATTAGAATGACTCACAGAACTCAGGAAAGCACCGTATTTAGGGTAAGTTTTGTTACAAAGGATACATCTGGGATGAGGTGAGGGAGAGAATGCAGAGCTTCCATGCCCTCTCCCTGTTGAGTCAGTGCACATCACCCTCCTGACATATCAGGATGTTCACTAACTGGGAAGCTCATATCAGTGAGCTTCAGTGTTAAGAGTTCTTATTTGTGTTTCACTGCAAAGGCATGATTGATTAAATCATTGGCTATGGAATTGAAATGAGTCTCTAGTCCCCCTCCCATCCCTGGTCAGATTCCTAACCTCTAATCCTGGGATTAGTCTTTCTGATGACCAGCCTCAGTCTGACACTCTCAGGGGCTTACTCTGAGCCTCCTCATTAGCATTACAGACACTGCTATCCCTCAGGAAAGCCCGTCAGTTTTAGAAGCTCCCTGTCAGGGACTCAAGAAACCAGACAAATTCTTTATTATACTACACTGTAAAAAGATAATGATTCTTGTAGGTTACTTGATCTGTGAATCCTCAGAATTGAATACTACCAGCTATTCTGTTCTCATAAGCACGTTGGATGGAAAGCAGTAGTAGTTATACATGGAACCTGTTGAATGCTCTATACTTTTCAGAGCTCCCCCTCACACCATCTCACTTAAACCATTACAAGAACCCTGTGGGAAGAATATGTATTAGGTCAGTCAGTTTTGGTTGTATGTGGTAAAAACCCAGATTTTACAGAAAAAGGAATACATTCCACTGAAGTAAGGTATTTTCATTATTTGAGGTACTGGGATTCTGATGGAAGCCTTTAGCTTCCCGAATGAGGAACTCATTCAGGGACAGCTGCCCTCAGGGCCTTCAACACCATCAAGAATGTTTTATCCCTTTGATGGTACTTGTGTCTGAGTGTCAGACTCCAGAGGCTTCAGAGAGGTACATTCCTGTTTTTAATTTATTTACTGAATAGACATTTCTTGGCCTAGTAATTAAAAGAAAATTATCTTTCCTTCATTTTTGGTATACTTAACCTTTTAAGTCCCAGATGCCTTTGAAAATATGTTGAAAGTTTTGGATAATTTCCTGGGAAAACGAATACATACAGGTGTGGAAAATCTGACCTGTTTTTCAGTGCTATCTAGAGAACTCAGGATTCTCTTGCTCACCCTATGGCTAGCCCTGCCATTTAACATATCAGAAGAATTTTAGTTATTAATGTTAAACTTCTAGAAGAAAAATAAATATGGAGCATATTTGAATGTTTGTTAAACTAACTTTATAATTCACTAGAATACTTCTGTAGAAATGATGTGTTTTGCTTAGTTATCTTAATTATATCTTAATAATGACCTGTCTTTGGCAATTAGGGACTTCAGTGGATTTAATTTTTTCTGTGTTTATATTACTTTCCTTGTACTTAAATTATTTTAGATGTATTCAAGAGCAGAATGTTCCAGAATTTTCCTGCTGACTTGTTGAAGTCATTAGCAAAAGAGCCTCTGACTGCAAATTTCCACAACTGGAGCCTCTCTGTGAAGGTATCACGTTAAATATATAATAAAATTAATGCAGAGGATCCAAGATGGCAGAGGAGTAAGTGGAAGCCACACTAACCTCCTCCCAGGACCAATCTGGAATTAACTAAATTATGGAGAAAGCACCCTGAATAACCAGTTGAACACAAGGGGGGAGAAACCTTATAACCAAGGACAAACAGAAGAAACCAATTCACCACAATGAGACTGGTAGGGAGTATGGCAACATGAGAGGGCTAGCTGGACTCTCATGGGTGGCAGCTGAAGATCTGGAGCAATATTTCAGTGGCCGAGGGCTCCCTCTGGGAAGTGTGAGGTCTAAACACTAAGCTGGGCTTCCCAGCCTATAGCACCAGAGCCAGAAAGGAACCCAGATAACATCTAGCTGTGAAAAGTAGCAGGGTTTCTGTCTGCTGAGGAGAGATGGCTGGAGACTTGGAGAGTGTCTTAAAGGGCCAATGCACAAAATTTCATTTGCAACCACTCACTGTGGGCTTCAGCAGTGGGAGGGCAGAGTGGACTAGAGATACTTGAGAAGAATTGGGGGTTGGTGGCTCTGGGGAGAGAACTGAAGGAATAGCCACCAGGATCCCTGTGCCGAGTCACTCCCCATAGTGCGGGAGCCATTTTTCTCAGGCAGAGCTCTCTTCTCTAAGTGGCATCAGCCTGAGGGGAAGCAATATCCCTGCCCTCAGGAATTACTCTGCCCCACCTTGTGGTGCTTAATCTGGCTGTCAATGACTGCTTGATGAGTTTAATGATTGACTAGTTTAAGGACTGATTAGTTTAACAACTCAGTTGTAAAATAGGAAGAAGCAGCCAAGATGGGAAGACAAAGAAATGGACTCCAAATGAAAGAACCAGAGAATTCTCCAGTAGAACTAGATGAAATGGAGGCAAGCAATTTATCAGAGAGTTTAGAGTAATGATTATAAAGGATACTAAAAAGCATGAGAAAGGACATAGAAACCGTAAAAAATGACCAGTCAGAAATAAAGAATGCAGCATCTGAAATAAATAATACACTGGAAGGAATAAACAGTAGGTTAGATGAAGCAGAGGGTCACATTAGTGATTTGGAAGACAAGGTATAAAAAAACACATAGGCAGAGCAGCAAAAAGGAAGAAGAATTGAAAAAAGTGAAGTGGAACAACATCCTCATCATTGGAATACCAGAAAGAGAAGAGAGAGTAAGGGATTGAAAACCTGTTTGAAGAAATAATAACCAAAAACTTCTCTAATCTGGTGAAGGAAAAAAACACACAAGCCGAGGAAGCTCAGAGAGCCCCAAACAAGTTGGACCCAAAGAAGCTAGCACTGAAACACATCATAATTAAAGTTACAAAGCTTAAAGAAAGGAGAGAATCCTAAAAGCCGCAAGAGAAAACCAGGTAGTTACCTACAAAGGAGTACCGATTAGACTGTCATCTGATTACTCACCAGAAACATTTCAGGCCAGAAGGGAGTGGTGTGAAATATTCAAGGTGATGAAAAGCAAGGACCTGCAACCAAGGCTACTTTACCCAGCAAGGTTATCATTTAAACTTGAAGGAGAAATAAGAAGCTTCCCAGAAAAGAAAAAACTAAAGGAGTTAACACCAAACCAGTACTGCAACAAGTGTTAGAGGTTTGCTTGAAGAAGAAAAAGAGAAAGAAAAAAGAGGAAAACAGTCTAACAATAAAATGGCACTACGAATGTATCTTTCAGTAATCACCTTAAATGTAAATGGCTTAAATGCTCCAACCAAAAGACAGAGGGACACTGAATGGATAAGAAAACAAGACCTATATATATGCTGCCTCCAAGAGACGCAGGTCAAATTGAAAGGTACACATAGTCTAAAAGTAAAGGGTTGGAAAAAGATATTTCATGTAATGGAGAAGAAAAAAAAGTTGGGGTAGCAGTACTTATATCAGACAAAATAGACTTGAAAACCAAGTCTTTAGTAAGAGACAAAGAAGGACAATACATAATGATAAAGGGAACAATCCAAGAAGAGGATATAACCCTAGTATACATGTATACACCCAACACAGGAACACCTAGATATGTAAAGCAAATCTTGTGAACATAAAGGGAGAGATCAACAGAAATAGAGTCATAGTCAGGGATTTTAACACCCCATTGATCTCAATGGATAGATCTTCCAGGCAAAAAATCAACGAGGATACAGTGACCTTAAACAGTACACTAGATCAAATGGATTTAATTGATGTCTTCAGAGCATTCCACCCCACAGCAGCAAAATACACATACTTTTCAAGTGTACATGGAATGTTTCCTAGGATAGACCACGTTAGGACACAAAACAAGTCTCAGGAAATTTAAGAAGATTGAAATCTATCAAACATCTTCTCTGACCATAATGGTATGAAACTGGAAATCAATCACATGAAGAACACTGAAAAACACTCAAGGATGTGGAATCTAAATAAAACATTAGTAAACAATAGGTCAACAATGAGATCTAGGAAGAAATCTATAGATACCTTGAAACAAATGAAAATGAGGACACAATAATCTGAAATCTGTGGGACACTGGGAAAGTAATCCTAAGAGGGTCATTCATAGCATTAGAGGCCTATCTCAAAAAAACAAGAGAAAGCTCAAACAATCTAACTTCACACTTAAAGGAACTTGAAAAAGAACAACAAACAAAGCCCAAAGTAAGTAGAAGGAAAGAAATGATAAAGATCAGAGCAGAAATAAACAAAATAGAGTATAAAAAAACAATAAAAAAGATCAGTGACTCCAAGAACTGGTTCTTTGAAAAGATAAACAAGATTGACAAACCTTTAACCAGACTCATCAAGAAAAAAAAGAGAAAGGACCCAAATAAGTAAAATCAGAAATGAAAGAAGAGAAATAATGATTGACACCAAAAAAATACAAAGGATTATAAAAAAGTATTATGAACAACTACATGCCAACAAAGTGGAAAACCTGGATGAAATGGATAAATTCCTAGAAACATACAATCTTCCAAAACTAAGTCAGGAAGAATCAGAAAATCTGAACAAAGAGATTATACCCAGTGAAATTGAAGCAGTATTCAAAAAATTCCCAACAAACAAAAGCACTGGACCAGATTGCTTCACAGGGAGTCTACCAAACATTCCAAGGACTAACACCTCTGCTTCTCAAACTATTTCATAAAATTCAAGAGGAAAGAAGGCTCCCAAGCTCATTTATGAGACCAGCATTATCCTAATTCTAAAACCGTATAAAGACACTACAAAGAAAGAAAATTATAGGCCAATATCTCTGATGAACATAGAAGCTAAAATCCTCAACAAAATATTAGCAAACCGAATCTAGCAATGCATCAAGAAGATCATACACCATGATTAAGTGGATTTTATTCTGGGAATGCAAAGTTGACACAACATTTGCAAATCAGTAAATGTGACTCATCACATAAACAAAATGAAGGATAAAAACCACATGATCATATTAATAAATGCAGAAAAAGCATTTGATAAAACCCAGCAACGATTTATGATAAAAACTCTCAGCAAAGTGAAAATAGAACATACCTAAACATAATAAAGGCCATATATGACAGACTCACTGCTAGCATCATACTGAATAGGCAAAAACTACAAGCGTTCCCCTTAAGATCAGGAACAAGACAGGAATGTCCACTTTCACCTCTCTTACTCAACATAGCACTGGAAGTCCTAGTTACAGCCAGACAAGAAGAAGAAATAAAAGACATGCAGATTGGAAAGGAAGTAGTAAAACTGTCTTTATATGCAGATGACATGATTCTGTTCATAGAGAACCCCAGAGATTCCACCAAGAAACTATGAGAACTGATAAATGAATTTAACAAAGTATCAGGATACAAAATTAATATCCAGAAATCAGTTGCATTTTTATATACCAAAAACAAACGGAAATTAAGACAATCATCCCATTCACAATTGTTTCAAAAAGAACAAAATACCTAGAAATAAGTCTAACCAAGGATGTAAAAGACCTCTACTCAGAAAATTATAAGACACTGAAGAAAGAAATTGAAAAAGATACAAATAAGTGGACGCACATACTGTGTTCATGGATAGGAAAAATGAACATCATTAAAATGTCCATAATACCAAAGCAATCTATAGATTCAGCACAATTCCTATCAAGATTCCAATGACATATTTCACAGAAGTAGAATAAATATTCCATAAATTTATATGGAACCATACAAGGCTGCATGTAGCAACAGAGATCCTGAGAAAGAAGAACAAAGTGGGAAGAATCACGCTACCTGATATCAAATTGTATTATAAGGCCATAGTAATCAAAACAGCATGGTACTGGCATAAAAACAGTCCCACAGAGCAATGGAACAGAATATAGAGCCCAGAATAACCTACACCTTTACAGTCAATATTCGACAGAGGAACCAAGCACATACAATAGACTAAAGATAGTTTATTCTATAGATGGTGCTGGGAAAATTGGACAGATACAGGCAGAAAAATGAAACTAAGCTACCTTCTTACACCATACACAAGAGTAAATAAAAAAGGGGTCAAAGACTTAAATGTTAAACCCGACACCATAAAAATCCTAGAAGAAAACATAGGCAGCAAAATCTCAGACATAGCTCATAGCAATTTTTTGTGAGACATGTCTCCCCAGGCAAGGGAAACAAAAGAAAAAATAAACAAATGGGACTCCATTAATTCAAAAGTTTTTGCACAGCTAAGAAAATCATCAACAAAATATAAAGACAACCCACAGAATGGAGAACATATTCGCCAATACTTCTGATAAGGAGTTAATATCCAAACTTTACAAAGTACTTAAAAAACTCAACACCAAAAAAACAAATAACCCAATTACAAAATAGGCAAACGACCTGAATATACACTTCTCCAAAGAGGACATACAGGTGGCCAATAGACATAGGAAAAGATGCTCAATGTCACTAATTATTAGAGAAATGAAAATTAAAACCACAGTGAGTTATCATCTCACACATGTCAGAATGGGTATCAACAAACAACAAGTGCAGGCAAGGATGTGGAGAAAGGGGAACCCTTTGCACTGTTGGTGGAAATGCAGACTGGTGCAGCCACTGCGGAAAGCAGTATGGAGATACTCAAAAAATTAAAAATGGAACTGCCTTCGACCCAGCTCTCCTACTTCTGGGAATATATCCAAAGGAACCCAAAACACTAATTTGAAAGAACATAAGCACCCCTATGTTCATTGCAGCATAATTACAAACGCCAAGATACGGAAGCAGCCCGAGTGTCCATCAGTAGATGAGAGGATAAAACAACTTTGGGACGTTTACACAATGGAATACTCAGCTGTAAAAAAGAAAAAAATTTACCCTTTCGAATAGCATGGGTGGACCTGGAGAACATTACATTAAGTGAAATAAGCCAGTCAGAGAAGGACAAATACCATATGATTTCACTCATATGTAGAATCTAATGAACAGACTGAACTAACAAGGAAAATGGGGACAGACTCAGATGGAGAGCAGGATGACAGCTAGGGTGGGGAGGGTTGGGGAGGGTTGGGGGTGGAGCCATTGAGTGAAAGAGGAAAAGGACTCATGGAAGTGGACAACAGTGTGGTGGTTGCTGGGGCAGTGGGGTACAGGGGTCTGAATGGTAATGTAAAACAACAGAATAAAGGTTAACTTAAAAAAAGAAATTAATGCACTTTGAATAACTAAAGGAGTAATTACTTTTGTTTTATTTTTATACTCCAGAATTTTACAAGGAATGACAAATTAAAGGAGTTTTTCAACGTGTTAACTACAAACACTGATGGCACTGTTGAGTTTATTTCTACAATGGAAGGTGTGTATCACCCTACATGGACACTTCTTTCACGTTTGCATTAATCTCGATTTTATAGTTGTCTTTTTTGTGAATAAGGCTGTGTTAACTTTGGGGCCTTAAGATAGAAGTGAGGACACTTTTGGAGATAGGAATTGTATTCTTCCATGTTCTGGCTCGTCTTATGGTTATGGGGTGGTGAAAAAGGGAAGTAAAGAGAGTGGTGGAGAGATAAATGGAGAAAGTGGCTTCTCATTCTTTTATTTTTATTGAATTTATTGGATGACATTGGTTAATACAATTACATAGGTTTCACGTGTACAGTCCTCTAGTACATCATCTGTATACTGTCTTATGTGTTCACCACCCAAAGTCAAGTCTCCTTCCATCACCATTCCTCCCCCCTTTACCCTCTTGTACCTTCCCACACCCCCTTTTCTCTCTTGTAACCACCTTACTGTTGTGTGTGTCTGAGTTTTTCTTAATCTCTTCACCTTTTTTGCCCAGCAATATTGTGGGTTCGGTACTCTGACAGATTTTTCTCCAGACAACAAAGGATGTAACTGACGTGCCGGAAAACATTTTCCTAAGTACATTAGTGAAGTGGCAAGAAATTAAGAATTTAATTTTAAGAATTTACTCAGGCCCAAACCTCCAAGAGCTGAGTGGAGTATTTAGGTGGGACCACCTGGAACGATGGGGTGATTTCTCCTGGCATCTGGAAGGCTAAGAGCACCAAATATCTCTGCTTGGTTTTGAACCAAGAAGTTCTTAGGTGTGAGGTGAACAAGATGACCTCTAACACCACGGAAACCTGGCACTGAGGGAGTGGGGTGCCTAAAGCATTCTTAACGACAGGCTCAAGTGTGGCCTGCATTGTGCTAAATGGGGAGTTCGAGAAATTTCAACTCAAAAATTTTATTTCCCAGACTGAGTGACCCTCCTCCCACATGCATGGCAGAAGCAAGTAATAAATAATTCTCCATGGGGGAACTTAGCTTTATCTCAGACTGTAAGGAATTATCCATATTATGAGGTTTTAAGGACAATGAGCAATTCATAGCCAGAAAATCACAAATGAGTAAGGAAGCAACATACCATGAATGAGAATTTGCAGAAACAATAGGCAGGCAGCCTTTGAGTTGGGGAGGCTGGTGAGGACTACTGAGGGGCCAGGGTACTGGAGCAGAATAACCTGGAATAAATTGGAAGTAGCTTGGGTCATTCAAAGATTGGCCATATCACTGGCTCACTTCTGTGGGGAGGTCAAACCCCTAAGGGTTTAGAAACAATATCTGGGGAATCCTGGGGAAGGTTGGTCAATCCAGTTTGAAGTGGATTTATTACCTGAGTTTATCATTTTCTCTTTAATCGTGTTTCCCTTCCTGTATTTTTTTGTTTCAATCAATAGCATTGCCATTCACCTTTTCATTCCAAGTTAGAAACCTGGGAGCTGTCTTCGGCTTCTGCTCTTGTTCCCTACATCTAGAAAATTCATGCCATCTTTCACTTCCCCAAATCTCCTTGGATATATGACCTTCTCTGTATCTGGTCTACCCCATCCAACCTCAGCATTAACCACCTTGCACCTGGATCGTCACATGGGCCTCCTCACTAACCCCTCCACAATTCCGCCTTCCAGCCCGCCGCTGCTGATCCCCTTGAACTGCCCATCTGATCACTCTGCTTGAGGAGTACTCCGCAGTGGCTCTTCAGCACTTGGAGGATAAAGTCTAGCTTTGCCAGGTCGTTTACTCCATGATGTCCCCTGCCTGCATCACTAGCCTGTATTCCTGTTTGGTGCATGGCCCTCCACGTAGCAATGTTTCTTGCCCCTGTGTTTTTCCTTATGCCTGTCCTCTCCGAAAAGCTTCCTTTCCTCCCTACTCCGTTCTCCCGATGAACTCTTGGCTATCCTTGAAGACTCAGGTTTGGTGTATCTCCTAGAGGCTGCTTGTACCCATTAGTCTTCCTCTCCACATTTTCAGTACCCCTGCTTTCTACTTGCTCTGTGCTACCTAGGAATATATGTTTTTGCATTTATTTGCTGATGTTCTATCTTTGCCCTGAGACTAAAAGCTCATTGACAGCTTGGACTATGTCTTATTATTCTTTGTATAAACCTCAGTAGATGTTGAATGAATGGCTGATTATTTAAATGAAAGAGTATTAGGTTGGCAGTTAGGGAATTTGTTTTCATGGTGCTTCTGCTCCTGGCTGTGCCATCACACCAAGCTCATTTGGACATTTTATCATCTGAAAAATATCCTGACACCTGCTAGATGGGAACACCTGAGATGCTGTATTATTTACATATTTTCTTTTCATTCTTCGCTCTTTTGTTC
>VMDR010012462.1:0-26538 GCA_007922815.1 Macrotus californicus | reverse complement strand
TGCGTGTCCACCTTGGGGTTGGAATGGCTTTCCGTTCCTAGTACCAGTCTCCCATCCAGGCCATGAGACATGCCTAGCTTTTAATATCGGTTCAAGCTGGCAAAATTAAGTTGGTACTTTTCATCAAGATAACACACCCAAGGGTGTTAAGGAAAAATTTTGGCTCTTCTCTAAAGACACAATCCACTTGGAAAGATAAAATACACGTAGGTGAAACAGAGTGTCCAGAGGCAGGCTGTGCGGAGGGAGCACACAGGAGAGGAGAGGCCATGAGCAACATCGTGGTCAGCTTGGCAAGGTCTGACCCCACAACGTGCCAGAGGCCTGCCTTTTGCACAAAGACGTCTGCTAGTCAGAAAGTGACCCCGGCATTCTGTAATGTTCTATCAGGAATTAACACCGAAACCAGCGCTTGTCAAAATAACATGAACAGCACATCTAAAAGCTATTTAGCAGAACCACTCAATATTACATGTGAGGTTTGAAGATGTCCACTTTGAAATTACTCCTTTTAATCACAGACTGGAAGCAGCAAGAGGTAGGAAAAATTATTCTTGCCTCAAATTAATTAGGATTCTCTCTGGTTGAAAGGTTTTCAATGGAAGAAAAGGAAAAATAATGAATTCTGCATAAAAGATGGTGGAGTGAGAGGCCTGTATGATAAGGCAATGAGTTTTTAAACCACGCGGTGCTTGCAGAGCATGCAAGGCTTTCTTCAGGGTCACTGGTCATGGTGACTCAGTCAGGAGGAGGGTTTCCTTCACTTCTGAACTGGTGGCTCTCAGAGCCTGTTAGAAGTAGAGGAGGAATGTTGCCACCATTGAATTTGCCCAAAGGGTTGTGTGGGAAGGACTGGCCAAGGGCAAACATGAACGAGAGACTGTCTTGCACCGCTTCCTTCCTGAGCTATCTCCAGCTATGTCCTGATTTCAGATACTCTCTTGCCAACTCTGGGATCCATATTCCATTGTGGAGTCTTATTCAGACCTGGCAGAACCCCCTCACCTTCCATCAACCTTCTTCCCACCATCACAGAGCATCTGTCCAGGGTCCTGTCCCCTCAAGGCCTTCCTCAGCCCTGTTGTCTGTGTTAGGTTACTGCTAGGTAACCTGGTTTCTATTTGAACAGTGGCCCCTCCAGGCAACGATGCAACCCATAGGAGTTGTCTCCCAACAAGTGTCTCCCCCCGTGATCAGAGCACATTCAGTGTCGGGCAGGAATATCGACTTTGAAATAGAGCAGTCTTGGCTTCAGGTGGGAGCTCTACTACTTCCTAGCTGGGGGTGCTTAGGCTGCTGCTGAACCTCGCTGAGCCTCGGTTTCTTCGTTAATGAAGGGCAGATCACGATGCACGATGTCTACTTCTCAGGGTTGAAAAGGTCAGAGGTGACGGGTGCGATGGGCTCAGAGCCCAGAGCACAGTGACTCTTCTCATATGTAAGTTGTGGTGGTCGTGTGGGCTGCCGACCCTGCCTGTGGAAACCTTATCTGTTGACTAAAACTCACCAGACTTGGTTGAAGGAGAAGTGATGACGGGAAACCATGGCTCTGCACCAGCCAGTCACGTGTCAGCCAGTGCGCTGGCTGCGCGTCCGCACCGGCTGCAGGGGTGGAGAGAGTCCCAGTTCCGTGTTCCCCGGGAGGAGCACTTGGTGATCCAGGACACAGGAGGACTGAGTTCTGGTTGGTTCTGCCTCACGCTGGCTCTGTAATCTGGGGCAAGGTATTTGAGAATTAAATAAGCAGCTGTGTGGGAAGCCTTCAGAAACCGGGAAGTGCTATGTAGGTGCTGGCTGCGAGGGGCAGCACTTCCAGCCTGGCCTCGCAGAGGCTTGAGGAAGACCCTGCACGTTCAAATGCACTCCGGTTCCTGAGCAGCCTGGGAAGCCGAGGAGAGGGGAGGCCACATGGACTGTCTAGGGGAGACATGGAGACCTTATTTTCAAGATTTTTTTATAGTTTAAAAAACGTTTAATTATTTTAAAACAACAAACGTTTATTGGTAAAAAAAAAAAAAATCCCTCACACACCAATCACCCATTCACTCTGACCATCTAGTCTAATCTGCATTCCCATTTCCACCTTTTTCATAGTAATTTCTTATTGTGGGATTTTAGATTTTTTCTAGTATGGTTCACATTCAATATTATTTTGTATTAGTTTCAGATGTACAGCATAGTATGAGACAACCATATACTTTCCAAAGAGGTGTCCTTGATATTTCAAGTACCCACCTGCCACTGTACACAGCTATTACTGAATATACTATTGAATAGATTCCCCACGCTGTACTTTACATCCTTGTGACTGTTGTGTGACTACCAATTTGTACTTCTTAATTCCTTCACCTTTTCACCGCAACCTGTCTCCTCTGCCAACCATCAGTCTGACAGAGGTTGTTTTTTTGCACTTGAATTATACGAAGACATTCTCTTCCTACAGACGCCCCAGTTTTTATAAGGAAGTCTCATGCAGCTGCCCCCCTTGGATGAGGGAGGGGATGCACTCTACTTTCCTTCCCCAATGAGCAGCTCAGAAACGGTACCCTAGCCCAAATGCTGACGGCCTCTTCTTACAGTGCAGCACCCCTTTCAGAGTGATTGGGATGGCAGGGCTGGTTTTAAAACGGTGCCTCTCAGTGAGCCTTGGAAGAAGGACCCTGACTCCTCTGCATGTGTGAGCTAAGAATGTTGTCCTCAGCCTGGGATTGTAGCTGGAATTCTGGGACAACAGGAGAAACCCTACTCCACACAGAGCTTTGACACCAAGTCATGGGACAGCATGTTCAGAAATGGGGAATCTGATGATGGCATCCACAAGTAATTAACCAGAGATGCTCAGAAGTATATTATAATGATGTGTGTGTCACACAGTGGCCTGGCTCAACACCAGCAAAAGGCCAAGGTGAGAGCAGACTGAAGGGCATATAGCAGTGAAATACTTTTCTGCTTAGCCTTGTGTTTCTTTTAACTAAAATTTAGTGGACACCAGCCCTGAGCTGGTGATAGCAATCCACTGGAGAAAACAGACATGCAGATAACCCGAATACTGGACAGGATAGAAGATGTGGTAAATTGGTTAAGAACTGTTTTGCATAGCACAGTAGGCGGACTGATTTCACGCAGCAGTGCTAAGAGCCAAGAGGTGGAGAAGCTGAGTCCTAATGACATCACTTGTGGTTCTGGATCCAGCTGTGCCTGAAACCCCTGTAAATCTCCATTGCACATGTCAACAAGTTCCCTCTTTAGCTTAAGTCACTTGGAGATAGAGCTCTGTCCCATGTAATCACAGTGGTCCTGTCTAGTACAATCAGTTAGGAGACTGTGTCTAAAGTCTTGGTGATTGCTCCAATTTGACAGCAAGATAGAAAGACTGAACTCTATTGCAGAGGCACTTTACTGGGTATTTAGGGGCTCTGTCTTCACCAAGTCATAGTAAACTTAAAAGTGTTTTCATTCACATTGTATTTTTTTTTCAGCACAGATGTGATGCCAAGGACTCAGAGTTGATGTGATGAGATATGAATTGTTATTTTTTGTGCATTGTTGTTATTCCTGCAATTTTTTTTTTTTTACTTACTCTTAACTCACCATGCTCCTCCCCCTGCCCCCATCCTCCTTTAGATTTAAACTTCTAGGGGCTCAGGTTCTGATATTGAACTTGTATCTCCCCAGTCTTCACCTAGACAAAGGAGCAGAACCTTCTAGGTTAGAGGAGGGGAGAGGAAATTGATGAGAAAGAAGACAGGGTGTTAGGTCCAGAGCTGGGAAATGACCTTCTCTCTTCTTGGAACACCCTTTTAATTTTGGAAACCTGAGGCTGGAGAGGACCTGTATGACTTTTAAGATGAACCCTATGGATCATTGGCTGCAGGGGCTGCAGGGGCTGCAGGGTGGGGCAATGGGGAATGGAGCTGATGCTGGGATGGGGTGCTCTCAGGCAGGAGAGGCCAGAGCAGTCTCTGGTTTTCTGTGGTCCGGGGAGAGCCGGCTAGGCTCCAGGGGCCTTCCTACGGCCAGAGCCAGGGAGGATGAGCAGACCGCCCCTGACCTGGCCACAGAGAGCAGAGGGCGGAGCTAGACCAAGGCTGAGAAAGAGTCGTTCCCATCCACACCTGGGCTGCAGCTCCATTGCACAAGCCCTGTCCCCTTGTCTCCTGGAGCCTGGGATCAGCTGCAGGAAGGTAGAAGGGAGGGCAGGAAGTCCTGAATGTAGCGGAGATTTAAACCTGAAATAGTTGTCATCACTGAATTTGACAGTTTCCCTGAAATTAATAAGGTTGAGTTTTTGGCCATCAAGTAGAAATGAGATATTGATAAATACATGAAATCCTGTTACAGGAAAAACCCTTAAGTTTGTGACTTATGAAATTTGTACCTGCTACACACACTTTCGGGCACTAATCTCTAGTGCCCAGCTAAAATCTTTAGTTTAAAAAAGGGAGGACGGGTCTGTCCAGCAGGACCCCGTCTGTGCTTGTGGACCTGGCCAGCTCTGCCTCTGCAGCCACTTCGCCATTGGGACTTCTGTCTAGTCGGCTGCCATCTTTGCCTGGCGATGGAGAGACAAGCCTGCTTGCCAGTGCCACAGCCATTAATTATAGGGACCGGTCATTTCCGAGGGATCTGAAGCCTTTGCCCAGATAAGAAACCTTCTGTCTCTGCTTTCAAAATGCAAGTTTGCTCAGGATTGCTAGACTAATTTGTGTACATGAAAATGTTCAACTCCTTCCAGGCAGTGGTACTCAAACTTTGGTGTGCACCACAGTTACCTGGTGGGGAAAGGGAAGTGGTGCTGGGTAAAATGCAGATTTCCAGGCCTGGCCCCTGGAGTGTGGTTTTGATATAAGTGATCCTTAGTATACACTTCGAGAAACAGTCCTAAGGGTAACATGTATATACCTTTGGGCTTTCTTAAAGGCTCTCAGAATGGACAAATAGCTCATTCAAATATCTTCTGCAGATTAGTCCTAAAGACAGACCAAAGTTTTTAAGGGGGAAAAATCATGTGAAGGGTAGTTTCTCTGGCAAGTTTATAGCAACTAGAAGGGAAAACGTGCCTAGAATAGACATGACATCTTAATCATTGGTACTGAGGAGCTGTAATGCCAGAGTATAGAAAGCTTAAATAAAACTGTAGCTCTCTTTCTTTTATTAAAGAAAGAAAGCCCAGGAGTACAATAGCAGAACAAGAACTAATTCGGGAAGCTTGCTGGTATGATATTGTCAATCACACCAGTGAGGTGGATAAAAGCTTTTAGCACATGAATAATTTCAGTGAAAGGGCTTCATCTCTTTTTATTTGCTGGGCATTTACAGGAGAATAAACATGCTGGTATATATTATATATGGAGTGAAAGTCAGCAGCAAATGAAAGCAAAGACCCCCAGACCCAGTTACCAGAGCAGACTGTGGTTGCCTAGCAACCAGGCAACTGGAGAATTCTCTCTCCCTTTCTTTCTTTTGTTTTTAGATTGCAGTAACCTTTGATCAATTTTGGCTCCACAACGAAAGCCTTGGATATTTTGAGCAAAGGGTACCTGCTAATTTGTAGTGGAAGGACGTGGACCGTGACACCGGCTTCTCCTTCCCATTTCATGTTAAACAGCAACATAGGCTAACGTTTCTTTTAAAAAGTATTAGTGTTGCTGGGCGGGGTCCCTGATGAATCGGAAGTCACATGTAATCGCCCCCAATCACTCTAGAAGATACTGCTGCCTGTCAATTCATGTTGACTCTTCCTCTCGTCGGCCAGCTTTGGAAGTCTGGCTTCGTGGTTCTAAATCCAGTTCCTAAGAAGCATCTGAATGCCTAAGTCCTAAATCCTTGGGAGGCTGTAAATGTCCACTCCTTTCAAAAACAACGTGGAATTAGGGAATGCTGAACTGGAAGGGGAAATCATCCTTTCTGGTCCTTCCTTTCTTTACAGGCCCTTTCCATTCAGGCTCTTACAAGGCAACTTGCCAATGTCCGCAGGCCCAGCTACCTACCACGAAAACTGCCACAAAAACTGCAGATTCTTCTCCCCTGCGGGGAGCTTCAAAGCCGTGATGAGCAAGAAAGGGTACAGATAACGATCCGATTCGATTCATAGGCCCAACATAGAAGGGAAATATCTGACAGCCACAATGCAGCGTGTCAGAGGAGAGTCCCTGGGACAGAACAGTTACTGGCTTCTCAGGATCAAACCTCACAGAAGCCTGCTAGTAGTTTGGATTCTACAGGCTGAGTCTATTTCAATGAAATTAACTTTCTTGAATCAGTCAAGGACACTTAATAGGCCAATAACATCATTTCCTTAGTTGCAAAGAGATGGGAAGGAAGTAGAGGGGGAGGATCATAGTTAGGAATCATGCTTTTCTAGCTCCATGGTTCTTCCTCTTCTTCCTTGTTCTGTCAGCTCAAGATGAGGAGGGACCCTGTGAGTGGCGCGATTCCTTTCCTCCTTAAGAAAGAAGGTGAAGAGTGTGCTCTTGGTCTTGATCAGCTTTGGAGTATACTTTGCCTTGATGGATAAAAGTTAGTTCCATGGCTTCTGTTTGGCTCAGATTCAAGAGAATTATTTGGAGCATAGTTCCCAAGAAGCAAATCCCAGGCTGGATGGGTTATGGGTGTGAAAGGGATGGCCTTACTCTCCCAACCTTGTCCCAGTGCCCAGGCATGGCAACGATCTTTGATGGCTAAGGATGCTGGGCACAGGATAAGGGAAATTGTTTACCCACATTGACCTGTAGAGTATTGTGGGGGATCCCAGAAGGGTCAGAGGAAGGGAGTCTGGGGCTGCACCCAGTTTTCTGCTCTGAAGCCCCACGTCCTGGTTTGTCAGCGGCTGACTTTATATCATGAGCAGACAGCAGCTCCTTGCCCTTTGCTGCAAAGAGGATGAGCAATGCTCACCTGCCCTGAAGGTCCCCAAAGTCTGAGCTTGTTCTCGTTAGGCTGGTGCCCACAGCACCTGTCACTTTCCTACTTGTCCTCAATTACTGCCACCCGAGCAACTGCCTGGGCGGGGAAGCACTTTGAACTTAAACTGTCTTTGTGTCAGCACCTTGAGTTGAGCCTTAATTTTGTTTTTCCACCTGCTTCTGCCATCCAGGAAACCTCTGGGTGCCCTCATGTGGCCCATTGGGAGCCTGGAGGACCCCAGAGAGGGTGGCCAAAAACGGGGCGGGAGGCAGAGGCGTGCCTGGGAAAGAAGAATCTGCTTCCTTTCTCGGTGGCTTTTCTCTAACTCCCTAATGAGCTGACTGCCGTTTGTGTGAGCAGATTAATGAGACAAATTGCATTTTGGTCAGTACTGCTCCCTAAAAGAGGGTTTAGGGTTATGAGGCTACTGTCACAAAACTCCTTCCTCCTTCCTGGCTGCAAAAGAAGCCAAAAAGGAAATAAATAGGTTAGTGGAACAGTCAGGCTGCTGAAAGGCTCACAAACTCGAAGCAGTCACCAAGGGACATGGTTTTGAGTGGCCGAGTTAAACATTTTTATAGCCAAGACTGTTTCATTCTAAGGCCTAAAAATTTATAAGTGGACCTAACCTAGTTGCCAACAAGAATGATTCCTAACACACTCTTCATGCCCTGCTTGGTGCTGGAGCTGATCAGTTCAGTGTGCAGACCATTTAATTTAGTAATTGGTATCAACCGAAGTGGTAAGTCTGTGGTGCAGGGGCAAATTGGGAGTCTGGCTGACTTAGTTCTTTGATTTTCCCCAGGTTGAGTGGGAATCATGTCGAGGTTACCTGTAGCCTTTGTACCTTCATCCTCAGTTATTAACTGTATACTCAGGAAGAAGTCAGAGAATTGGCATAATGGGGCAAACGGGCTACTGAAAAAATGACCGAGGTGTTCAGAGACCTAGAAATCTCTACTGAAAAAAACCTTTGGATTGGATGTGTGGCCCAGGATATACAGTCCCCATAATTGTTGCTCCTTCAGCTATGGGTATAACGTTTTTCTTAGGGGACTGCTTGGAATTAACCCTTTGGGTAGAGTATGCCAATCTTTAATGGGTGTGTTGCCTTTTCGTTTTAACCATTTGTGCAAATTTGGGAAATTGATATTTAATTAAACCATTAACTCCAAAAGCTTAGCTCGACTGATCGCCGTTCCAATGGAGGAAAGTAAAAGGGGGATAGCAGCACAGCACTGGAATCAGAAGGGGGAGTTTGGAGACCCCACCAAAGGGGCCTGAGGCTGGGGCAGCGCCCACTGGGCAGTCCCTCGCTCTGCTGCCGGATGGGAGCCGAGAAGAATATGGTGAACACTGCACATCAGCAGAGCAGCCTCAATTAATTCCAGAGCCTGAAACATGGGAGTTGTCACACAATGTGCTGTGGGAGGAAGAGGCACATCAGGAGGGCATTGGGCAGCCTGGGGACATCTCTGGGGCTTTGGAGGAGTGGGTTTCCGGTCTCCAACGGCAGATGACCCAGGTACTGTTCTCCTTTAATTTGCCTGTCAACCTACGAGACCTTTAGGAAAGCATACTCTTGATGGGATGTGGGATGTCTTTTCCATATATGAATCCTGGGACATATCGGGGAAAAATGTGAGGGATTAGGGCTTTTTCTGGTCCCCACAGTTTCTGCCTTCAGATGTGCCTAGGAGGTGGGAGGAGAGCTCTCCTCAGTCCCCAGAGGTCTTTCACAGAGAACATGCGGACTTTCTCCAGGCAAGGGGCAGTCCAGGAGCTTGTCTGATCCAGAGTGGCATGTCGGCCAGGCCCCTGGGACACCTGTGAAGGCTTTGAGCTGTTCTTTCCTCCCGGTTTCCTTCATTTCCCCCAGAACAGGTTGGCCTTGTGTTTTTGTAACTGGACATTCCAGCCTTATCAGAGAGCTGGTCAAATGTTTGTCTTTTATGGACTTAATGTTTACTTGTAGTGCCAGAGTCACTAACCACACACAGCACAGTAGTCTCTCAGTTAATCAAATCGATATTCCTTTATTAAGCCCCGAATTTCATCCTAGGTTCTAGAATCAGCCTCCCCGAGGCTGAATCCTTTATCAGCCACTCTCTGTAGGTGAGTCTCTTAACCTCTTTGTGTCTCAGTGTCTCTGTCTGCAGCATGGGCTAATAGCAGGGTTTATCTCATGGGGTTCTTACGAGGGTGAAACTAGGTGATAGAGGTGGAGGGCCGAGAGTAGAGCCTGGACCAGGGTGAACGCTCAGCGAATGTGCCTGAAGATTACACAGCACTGCCGTCCAATGTTATGGGCGCCGTTAGCATGTTTCTGTGTTCCCTGGGGCAGGAAGAGAGAATGACTTTCCCCCTTTTACCATGAGAACTCCACCAATCCTCATGGCCCCGGTTATTCTCCTTGCTTGTAAAATAGTAACGATAGCTCTTTCAGGGCCTGGTGATGCCTGACGAGGCCCCGCGGTGGTGAGGCCCGTTCTTTTAAAGCCCAGCAGTGGAGACAACAGAACGCAGTCTTAATCACTTGGGAGTCAATTACAGTAATCTTTGAGACTTCCTTTCAGGCCAGCTCAGCATCGATGTGACGCCCACATAACTCTGGGGGCCAGGGTATAAGTCTGGTGTTCTGTTTTGACACCTTCACCCTGACTCTTCCAGTGCCCCACTGGGAGTGTTTCTGCTGGAAGTCACTTGGGATGTTGGCAGCACATTGGCCTCTGAGGGATGACTTGCGAGGGGCCCTGAAGGGTGATGGGGAGATGGAAAAGAGAACTGGGGAACTAGTGGAGTGCACAAATTAATTTAATTTCCGGGATAACTGAAATTTCATCATTCCATCCATTTTGTTTTAACACCTAATGTTTTCAAAAATTTCCCAAGCCTCTAGATCTTTGGGTTTTGCGAAGTGCAGTCCTGGGGCCAGAACGGAACCTTACTGACTGAGGACGGCCTTGGACTGAGGGAGTTCCGCTCTGACGTCGGTGCTCGCTCACTCTGCTGTCCTGCAGACCTAAGTGCCGTAACTGCTCTGAGTCCCAGCCTTGTCACCTGTAAAACTGTGATAATAATCGAACCTGTCTCAAGTAGGTTACCATGTGGCCTAAATGTTAAGTGCTTAGTACAGTGCCTGGCCCATGATTAAGTATAATATAAATATGTACTATTACAATTATTAAAAATTTTTATTCCAGGGGGAATATTCACTTAATCAAAGATTCTAATTATGTGGGTTCTGGTTAATTGAGATTGCTCTACAGATTGGCAAGTCTTAAGGAAAGGTAGTGCATGAAGTGGTTGGATTGGGAAGTATCAGACATTTAAAGGGTTTTGTCTGGGTGATATGCTTCTTCCCAGGAGAGTGTTGTATCTACACTGACACCCTATAAGGAACAACTGATTACGAAGGTGAGGCCTGATCTTGTCTGTGGCCCTTGTCTGATGCTCCCAGGCTTGGGTGCCAAGGCAGGTGGCACTGGGGCTTGGGAATTTTCTCTCTCTTCTTGCTGACTTCAGTAAAGAGACAGCTCTTTCACCAAAAGAGCAAGTCCTCATAGATGGTTCCACTTTCTTTAGCTCCCCCCCAAAATTGGCCAAAGGTTGGGAGCCTCTGGAGAAGAGATAGTTCATCCCACCAGGAGAAGATGGGAACCTCAAGCACCTCCATTAAAGTCAGTCACTAGGGCCAAGCCAGGAGCAGCTCAGGGAGTGTTGGTTCCTTGGTACCAGGGACCTCCACCTTATCCAGTGCCCAGAGCCAGCGGGACTTCCTTCCAGGTTCATTACTCACTATTAGGGGATACAAAAAGGTGAGCGACCAAGTGCATGCTTATGTATGATACCCTTGTCCTTGTCATTCTTATTACCATTGAGATATATATAATGTATACTGGTCTGCTCATAATTATACAGAGTGTCGCCCTTTGTATATTTAACTGTTGAGAAATAAAAATTTAATTAAAAATTGGAACTTTTTAAAAGGGACCTAATGTAGAATAAATTCTGAAGGGAAATTAAGATTGATCAAGACATTTATGGATTTTCAGCTCTGGTGCAGGTAGCAATGGATTAAGAGGCTCGAGGAACAGAGAGTCTCTTTCTTGCATTTCAGTGTCTTCCATTTAATGGCAAAGAAGCTCAAAGTATATTGGCGTCCTGATGGGAACCAGTGTCGTGATGAAACGTGCCATCGAAGGCCATGTCTTCCAGTGTTGTGAAGCAAGGGAATTTCAGAACACACATTAGAGCATGTAAACAACTCCCTCTTGTTTGAAGAATGCACACGCTGCTGGTCAGTTCTAGAGAGCATTTTCACTGTTCCACTGCTTTTCTCTACAAAGAAGGAATCTGTGTAGGAAACAAAACCTTGACTAATTAGTAAGGCCCAGTCTTCCACACCCCCATAAAGTCATTTATCAGATATGCTCCTATTTTAGCCAGTTACTTTAGAAAGCAAATACTCTTTATCAGACATGTCTCTATTTTAACCAATTACTTTATTGCATTTTTATTACAAGTGCAAAGGTTAGGCAAAGTCGACGGCTGCTGTCTACATGGCCCTCAGTCACAGCAAACACTGCTGGTCAAGGAACTTTGGAACCAGGCTTCTTATTGTCCAAACTGTCATCAGTGCCTAAGTAATTATTATAAATGTCTTTTATATGTCAACCATTATGTTGAAAGTCTCCCCAAGTTCAAGCACATAAGGGAGGAAATCACCTCCACCTTGGATTCCTCTGATAATCTTGAAAGATTATTTTTTCAACCCTAAACGGATATGTGTAAAATGGTCTTTTGTGAGGTAAAGCTTATGGCACTACCCAGTCATAAACAGAGATTTATAGAAGCACAGATATTAATTACACACTATATTAACTTGGGCTAAATTCCACTTTCCATTTGAATTTTGAAATTTATTAGCCATTTGGCACTTTGTCTAATATTACCTTTTGCTCATTCCAAAAACCCCAAATACAACATATTTCAGCGTCTCAAACCCTTTGTGATATAGACAGGAGAAGGAGAGGGAGAGGAACAGAGAGAAAGTAAACGAACATAGATATTTTAAGGGTTTAAACTGCTCCTAATGTTCATTCAGAGAGTTCTTGCCTCAAATTCTAATCTCCCTTGGATTTTGCTCCATCTTTGTACAAAGGACTTCGGGGAGTGGGGAGAGAGATAGTGGGACATGGGGGAATAGGCAGAGGCTGGTGGACCGCTGAATTCACCTACTCGAGTTGATATTATTGTTACTTTGAGCCAGAATGATAGAATTCTGCTGGGTTTTGTTACTGGCCAGCTCTGTGGTCTTGGGTAAGTCACCACACCTTTTGAAGCCTTACTTTTCTCATTCGTATTTCAAAGGCTCCTGCTGGATGAATGTTCTCCAAGCATGGTCCATTAACATCATTTAGTCCTTGTAAAAAATGTGACTTCTGTCTCCTACTGCAAACCCGTGAAAGGCTAGGTGGGGCTTGAGCATCTGCATGTCTAACTCCCACATGGGTACAACCTGAGGATCACTGGCTAGGTGAGCCCTCAGGCTCCTTGTGCCCTCACAGTCCGCGTTGCTGGCAGGGACAGGCATGGGTGGCTAGGACAAGTCTACATATGGTAGTTACAGCTGATAGCAGGTAGCTCGATGGGCTATTAGTTTCAGCAGAGAAGGGGCAGTCTTTTGGCCTATGGTCAGGGAGGGATGGGACCCAAAGGTCTGCTCGCATCTGTTTTCACTTCCCGGAGCACTGGTGCATCTGATGAGCATCTTTTAAAAGATGCACAGTGCAACACTTTCCATTTTCACAAACAGTTTGGCTTTCCCATCACCTAATCTGCTTGGCTCATTCTAGTTATTTCTGATGCAAACTTGTCTCCTTTAGGACATATACAAGCATGTCAGTAAATACACTCATTTGTTCAGTTCTGAGAGCCCATTGCTAAGCTTAAAAACAGATCTGACATTTCTGAGTTTTATTTCTTTCCCAGATCTTTTTACCCAATCCCTTTCTTTTTTTAAATATATGTTATTGATTATGCTATTATAGTTGTTCCATTCTTTTTTCTCCCCTTTGTTCCCCCTCTGCCTGGTACCCTCATTCCCACCAGCATATCCCCCCTTAGTTCATGTCCATGGATTGTACATATAAGTTCTTTGGCTTCTCCATTTCCTATACTATTCTTAACCTCCCCCTGTCTATTTTGTACCTACCATTTATGCTTCTTATTCCCTGTACCTTTTCCCCCATTTTCCCTCCTCCCTCTCCCCACTGATAACCCTCCACGTGATCTCCATTTTTGTGATTCTGTTCCTGTTCTAGTTGTTTGCTTAGTTTGTTTTTGTTGTTTTAGGTTCAGTTGTTGATAGTTGTGAGTTTGTTGTCATTTTGCTCTTTATAGGCCCAGCCCCTTTCTATATCCCCCTTCCTCCAAGCAACCAGCACGAGCATTTGGGACTTCCAAATTGTGTCCTTCTCCAAGGGCACAGGAACATTCCCATATGTCACTTTAGAAGACCCATCTGCAAAACAGGCAGTGAAAGAAATAAAATATCATTTTTCCTTTGGAATTACCAAAAAAAATTCTTGCTTCAGTAGGCATTTTATTGCTATCAGTATAATTATGGCAGAATATATTACTAATAATAAAACCCTCAAAGTATATTTCAGAACTTGTAGTTGTAAGAAATAGTAGCTATACCCCCATTCCCCTTCCTCCAACAGCAAGCATGTGTCCTGGGAGGGGGTTTCACCCACTCTTAGCCAGTCTGGCAAAATCCTACTCGTGGGTGTGTTTCTGTAGCTTGATCCTCTAGGAGCCAGGTGTGCGCTTCTGCAGGCTGAATTTAGCAGTAAATTATGTTTTGTTTTCTGTCAGCTGCCTGACAGCTAAAATCATATTTACTGTCAGAGGTGACAGGGGCCACAATGGTGATATATTGAAGTGCCGCAGAGTCACAGGGAAGCAGGCTGGGCAGTTGCTGTGGCCCCTCCATTGTTACCTGCTTCCTAAAGCATGTGACCAGAGCTGATATGCCTGGGACCGAATGGTTAAGGGACATTGTGGTGCAGGTGAGCGCCACAATGAGATGCCATGTTATTGAAAACATGCCAGCTTCATACGGATCTCTTAATAGGCTTACAAGGTTGGCAAAATCCTACTCTTTAATTGCATTGCATGACAAAATGCAAAATCCATCTCTGTAATTACTCCCAAGCATTGAATTATAAAGCATTTGGTTATATTCAAAGGAATATTTAAACTCACAGGCGACCAGCTTAATTTTCCCTAAATGACTGATTTGTCATTGTCTCAGCCCCCATCCCCACTGGGATGTTTACTTTTTTCACTTTTAGAGACCAAAATGAAGTGTCCTTTAAACTAGTGATAAGCCCATCTTTATGACTTCACGGCTTCTGAAATAGAAGCCCAATGTTCTCTTGCTGTACCCCAGCCCCTTAGAAGATGATCTCTGGGCATTCTTTCTTCTGTGTTTGTCTAAATTCCTCCCCTCTTCTTTTCCTGGGTTCCTGTTGGATTCATAGGAGCTCCTTATGGGATTGAATCTGGCTTTGAAGCATTATTGTTGGAAACACACCACTCTAAGGGACAGCTACCACTACCTAAGCCCTTGTTAAGGGACTGGTCATCATGAAATGCACCTGCTGTCCATGTGCAGCTCATCCAGGGCACAGGAGGACCAGTGGGAGAACTGAGGCCTGGCCCACCTTTAAAATCCACGCCTTCCCTCTTACCTCAGCTCCAAAACTCACAAGCAATGAGTTTGACTGGTCTTTGTTTTGAACAATGGACGTGTTGGCCCAGCGCTGGCTTCCTGGGCATGCTGCTGTGTAGTCACCCAGGGCCCTGCATTTAGCAAGGACTCATGCTTGGGGTTTGAGGATCTGTGGTTGCTGAGCCTTGAAATTCTTACTTATTTTGTCTTTGAACTTGTGTTTTCTAAGTGAAGTCTGATGGGATAATAGCGTGTGTGCTGGGGACTTTAGAGCCTCAGTTAAGCACGGTGCCACCTCCTGGGGCTCCCTGCCATCTTCAGAAAGGCTCTTAGGTGTCTGTTCCCCAGTGCCCTGGCACCCCAGGTTCTGCCCATTCTCCCCCTTCCTCTCCTCTCTTCTCCATCACAGCCACCCCCTGTGTGGGTGTTAGGTGGGGATGCCTGTGTGCTGCTGCCCTCAGGTGGGTCTTGAGCATGGACACAAGGAAGTGGGGATCAGTTATGTGCCCCTCAGTGTCTTGTGGTTGATGGTGGCCATTCCTACCCTGGACTGGCAGTGCCTTTGACTGGAGATTTAGCCGGGGCCTCTCATTCACTCCCATTCCAGATCTTGAGCATGTCCCAGTGCAGAAGTTGCAAATCTTGGGGGTTTCCCATCTGTGGTGGGTTGGGAGCCAGCCATGGGGAGGGGAGACTGACTTCTCTGCCCTTGGCCCAGGTGCTGCATTTTCATCTTGCATTAGCCCAGCTGAGGATGCAGCTGACTCTGCTGAGGTCCTTATACAGAAGCAACAATATTAGGAAAAGAATATGGTGGTGATTCGGGCTGTAGTGTGAGCACTGTCTCAGAGGAAGGGGACCCGATGCCTTGGCCTCACCCAGCTGAACACTGTTCAGAATATAGTAGACTCCACATTTTCTATTTGGAAAAAGATATAAATCAGTAGAAAAACAAATTTTCCCTGCAGATGCCACAAACCAGAGAAGCCAAGCAATTGGATGGCTCTCTTCCCCCTGTGCCTTCATATCACCTTCCCTGTGTCTTTGTCTCTGTGTCCAAGTTTCATGTTTTTATAAGGGCACCAGTCGTATTGGGTTAGGGCTCATCTAATGACTTCATGTTAACTCGACTGCCCCTGTAAAGTCCCTAGGTCTGAATGAGGTACTGGGAGTTAGGACATCAACATACATATTTCTTTGGAGGGACATGAATTAACCCATAACAAATTGTATACATGCGCATAGAGGGAGAGACGGAGATGAAGTGGGAGGACAATTCCGTCATGCTTCCATGGAAAGATGGCCCATGTGGAAGTAGGGTGAGAAAGGAGATGTAACCTTGCTTCTTTCCTTCATTAGATTTGGTTCCTAAGTACTTTCCAAAGTGTGAGCATCTCACTGTCAAAATGTAATTATAATATTTTAAGAAAGCTATTTTTCTGGCCCCCAGAGACAAACCAGCCACAGACTCTTTTGAAGAACCGAGGAGACCCTGGTCTGTGTAATGAGAGTTGTTATGTTGATCTCCAGGGGGAGAAGGGAGACTATGGTACTGAAATGTGGCTGGTTTGGGGAGTTTCCAAGGGAGGCTCAGACCTATAGTGATGTCTTCTCCAGGCGCTAACTTCAGAATCCACCCCTGATAAAACTGCAAATGCGAGGCCTCCTTCGTAGAAATGGTGGCCCCTGAGACTCAGAGGGGTTCAGTCCCTCCCTTAAGACCGTGCAGCTAGTATATGGCAGAGCTCACCTGTGGTCGTGGAGTCCAGGCCAGACTGACTCCAAAATCCATGCCTGATTGTCTGAAATTTCCCCTGGGCCAAGGTGAGGAGGGGCAGGGATGGTTTGTCTCCTGCTGCCCCAAGTTCAAGGCCTGAGGTGACATTTGGAGGGATCTGTTTTCCCCTAGAATGGAGAATGTCCTTTATTCAAACTCACTTTTTCCCCCAGAGAGAACTACCTGCATAAAGGCCCAACCTGAAACTGACTCCTACATTTTCTCTTCTTGGGCTCTAAACTTACAGAACAGGCAGGGAGAACCATCCACCCATAGGCAGAGAGACCACCTTTAGAAGGGGGTCTGGGGGGCAACTACTTTCTCTGAAGATCAGCTTCAGGACTAAGTGCCTAGGAAACTCAACATCTCTAATCTTAGGCTAATGTCAGATCAGGTGCTGAGGAGAGAAAGCCATTGACCAAGAACTTAGCTTGCGGAGGGAGAAGGGGCAGGGGGAGGTGTGACAATGAGACCAAACCCAGAACAGGCATTAAGAGTCAAGCCCAGAGGCAGAAAGTTGGAAACTTCGGAATCTATTAGGTAGGATGGGCTTGGAGGCTGGTTTCAAGGGCAAGTTCATTTTCTTGATTTCTATGTAGGGTTTTCCTAAGGAATCAGTGAGATAAAATGTTAATCTAGTTTCTCTTCCTTGTTTCTACCATTCAGACTCATAAAATGTGTGCGTTCGTAGGTATACGCATCCAAGCAGTGCTTCCGAATTTATGTGTATGACAAAAACAACCACACATCTCCAAAGAGTGCCCTTTGCTGAGCCCTCTTTACATACACTTGACAAATCCTGGGAGTGTCCTGTCACCTGCTTACTTCTTCCCTGAAGCCCTAAACACACGTCCAGCTCCATGCTCACTGCCCACTTCCTCCAGCAGGCTGTATGCTCCACAAGGCAGAGACCATGGGCACACAGGAGGTACTCAGCAAACATGAATGAAGTCAATGAATGCCCATTTTACAGATGATGAAAGGGGACCACTGAGACAGACAGTAACTTGCCCAAGACTCACAATTGAACCAGACTGAGCACTGGGTGCTTGCTGGTTCAGGCTGCCTTCACTTAGCGCCATCCTGCCTGTGCGACCAGAGCCTCCCCTCTGAGCTTCAGGTCCCCAGGGCTAGTCACACTGAATGCACTTGGTCTTCCCTTGTTTAGCCTAAAATCTGCATCTGGAGGAAATTACATCAAAACGTACTTACCTGGAGCAGAGAAGGGCCACTGGCACACTGAAGAGTGATGGGGGGAGACCTGGGAAGGAGGCTGGGAGGGCGCAGGGAGAGTGCCTGATACCTGGGGTGTTTCTAGACTGTGACTGCGATGGCCCCTGTGAGACAGCAATTGGGACATGTTTTCTTGGGCTTTTCACTGAAGAGGATCCCAGACAGCAGCTGATGGGCCCCGTGGGCAGGCAGGTAGGTAAGTACTGGCCACTTTGAAGCAGCATTTTAGATTCAGAAAATGCATGGAATGTGCAGAAAATGGAGCCAGGTGTGGTGTCCTTGGAAGTCACTGGTCTTCTCATGGAAGCCATGCTCAGGTGATGGAGAAACATGTCCCTCAGGCCAGGTAAACGTGTAGGTCGCCTCCCTGCTTGGAGTGATGACCGCGGTGACAACAATGGCAGCTTGTCCTAATGGAAAGAGACTTGGCTGCAGACACATTGCCCCAGTGACTGTCCCCAGGGGCAGGGGAATCTGGTCCCTTTGGAGAATCCTGGGAACAGGAGGTTGAGTGGTATTTTTTGTGACATCAGAATCAGCAACCAGGATCCACTGGTGAAGATAAAGATTCTAAACAACTGGGGAGCGAGGTGCTCCAATGGCCCTTCCCCAAGTGACTGCTGCCACCCAGCTCTCACCTCAGAGCCTTCTCCCCACAGCCCCTCTCCCTGGGTCAACAGGAAATGACTGAGCAGTGAAAAGAAGAGGGTGGGTGGGGAGAGCTGGTCCAGAGGAGACTGCTGTGATTCTCTCCTCCCCAGAGGGGTGAGAACCAGGTGCCCCCAAACTCCAGTGGGAAGGGCTTTAGGAGGACCCCTTACGGAGATTGGGCATTTCTGTCGGAAAGGGAGCCTGACGTCTCATTTCCTGATTGCTCGTGAACGTCAGCAGGGTGGCTGACGGTGTCTGTGTTGAACTGAGGAGAACGGAGTGATGGAGAAGACGGCAGGGCAGATAGAGGAGGCAGCAGCGCAGCTCCTGGCACTCCGGCGGCTTGGTGAGGCGAGGGGTACGGCTGCCTGGGGGCCAACCAGACACGATGGGAGGCAGCTAGTCTTGTGGTTTTGAAACAAGCTGAGAGGCAGGAAGTGGCTGGGGTGGGTGCCCAGGTCAGGGACCCACTTCCCTTACCCCAGAGCTCCCTCAACAACTCCCACATGTGCCCTACATCAGGCTTGGGACATGGGCTGTGTGTGACAAGCCAGTGCTAGTAAAGAGGAGACCACAGCAATTCAGGGAAGTGCTTAGGGAAGTGAGAGCTGCTCCTCTCTGGTCTTGTGCGTTGAAGAAGGGGCCCAGAAGGTCAAGGGGAAGAGCAGGAAAAGGGCAGATCAGGGGACTTAGGTGTGGAGGAAGGAGTCAATGGCTGTGACATCCCCCTGTCCAGCTCCAAAATCCTGGGAGAAGAGGAGGATGCCACTGAGGACCGTGCTCCCTCACCGGATGGTAAATAACATTTTAATGCAAAGTTATAAATAATTACAATGAACACAAGCATCCATAATGAGCAGACACCTCTCAACTTTGCATAAAGCAGGACCAGCAGGATTGATTTTCCCTCTGGCCGTAGGCTGCAGTGTGGCCTGGCCTGGCCTGGCCTGGCACTGCTCCCTGTGCCCAGGAAAGGGTGCCTTGGTCCTGAAGGGCACATCTGGCTGCACACCAGAGTGTCCACTATACCCAGGAAGAAGGAAAGCAGGGTTAGGATGCAGGCAGTCGGACTTCGCAGTCTGGATGTTTAACCACTGCCCTCTACTGCTTGGAAGCATCCAGAGGAAGTATTTTAAAGGAAAGGCATGATCAAAGCCACAGGGAGAGTTGTAAAGTCTCTGGTGTTCCAAATGAAATCTACTCATTGTTCAGTGAGATGGAAATGCCAGCAGGGCCACATGCAGCTGAGAGCAGGGTCATAGTGTTCTGGGGTCTGTGCTATGGGCATGTGGACCATTCTGGACTCTGGAGACACAGGCGCCCACATGGGCTGCTGAAAGGTTACTGTGCTGCTGATAACACAGTCAAATCACGGTCACCATGTCCAAGGACAAAGGCATTTTTGCTCTTCCCTCTCCTGCCCTCAGTCCATACTTTCCAGTGATCTAGGGCTCCTGCCTGGACATATTCACTGCTGCTTAAATGACAAATCTGGGAGGTTTTATGTCCCACGTGCTGGGTCTTTGAACTTGAGGCAGATAGGCTTCAAGCTCGGAGGGATGGATGCATGGTCTCTGTACATTGACCCCTACCCTTCATCCCAAAGGCGCCCCCCCTTGCCAAGGCCACCTGAGTAATTCACTTTTCTCCCCCAGGCCTTGATTTCCCCTCCTCCCCCACCCACCGACAGAACTTAAAACAAGAGACACCCTTCCTTTGTCAGCTGTTATAAATCCCCAGCCTTGCAGGTCTTAGGCTGATCGCCTCGGCTCATGGTCTGTCTGTAAATGAGGCTCCTCACATGTGATGGATGGCCCCACGCTCTGGACGTACCCGTGACCTAACTGGAAGGACCCCTGCTTAACTATTGAACAGTGCTGTGTTGGAGCCAACCCCTTTGGATGGCATTATGCAGAGTTGATCATTTCTTATTTGTACACATTGTCCATGGGAACTACGCTGAATGGCGGAGGATGTATCTTGGCTTTGAACTATGGGAGCCCCTTGCCTCCTGAATAAACATCACATCAAAGGTTATTCTCTGTTCTTCCCATCAAGCTTAAATTTAGCAAAATTAGGATATGGACTTTCCTTTATTCTCTGTGATCACAAATATAATGCTGGATTTTTTTCTGCCAGAGAGTTTTTCATCCCCCCTCTACTCAGTGTCAAGGTTGTCAGAACCATAATTTATTCCTATTTTTGACCTCTGGGGAGGACAATATCCAAAGGGTCAGGGAGTGTTATTGGATGTCAGGATGAAAATTCACTGCTCAGCTTCCTTTACAATGTTACATTTAATCAGGCCCGTGCAAATGCTGCTGAGGCGTTGGCTGCTGTAATTACCCCTGAAGAGTGACCCCTTCCTTATTAGTAATTACGCAATATGTATGCCTTTCCCAAAGTCTTCAACCTGGGAAATACTTGGAGCCTGCTTTTTTCTTTCTGTAAGTGGTCTGTGATTTCTGCCCCTTTGCTTGAGTCACTGCCCATGACTACCTTGGAGCCTGGATGGGGCTGAGGGCCATGGAGCATCCTACCCTGGGCTGGGCCACCCCCGCGTGCGGTCCCTTGCCAGGCCTCTATGAGACCTGGCTCATCTTTGCAGGGCTCACAGTGCAGCTCCAGGACGTCAAAGCCCAGGCAGCCCTGGAAGCTTAATGATTTTCTGAGAACTGTGTGGAGAGGCCTAGAGGGCCAGAGAAACAATTAATCAATGCTAAATAATAACAATAGTTATTCTCTGATTCACTGGCGGAATAAATCCCTCATTCTGACCTGCAGTAGATACAGTCCAGACGTGCACAGCAGAGCCTGTTGGCTCATTAGAATTCCTGCCAGGTGGCACCTTACATTGTCTTCCAGAGGCTTCTATTTTCCCAGTCACTTTAAATGGCTTGGAAAGAGCTTCTGCAAACCCTACTGTCTTTTACTTGGTTTGTGCCCATTGCCGTGGAGGCAGCCAGGGCATAAGGTTCTGACTGGGCCAGCTCCAGCAATGGGTGGGAGTCAGGTCGAGGCTTTGGGACCAGGCAGACCCCAGTGTTAAGAAACTGGTCCTGCCACTTTCCTGCTACATAACCTTCATGTGTCACTGAACCTCTCTGAGCCTCAGTTTCCTCATTTACAAAATGAGAGCTATAATTGGACCAATCCACAGGGCTCTGGAGAAGATTATGTGAGAGACTAAATATGAACTGAAATGAACATTTATTCTCTTTGGAGCTGGTCAAGGGAGACCCTCCGATGTGGAAAGAATCCCTTGAGTAGCTTACTTGGGGTGGAGCCCCTGGGACCTGGGTATTGACTGGTAACAGCCTCAGAGGAAGATGGAAGCTGCTCTGCCCTGGAGAGGGGGAGGAAGTGAGAACTGGCGGGGGTCGGGAGGAGAAGGAAGGGCAACTGTAATGGAAGTGGTTGCACAGCACCCTTCCAAATGACCTTACGCCCAGTTCTTCTGGGGAACATTTGAGAAAAGCTTGGTGAGGCTGGATCCCTAGTGGACGCTGGTGAAAGGATAGGAGCCTTGGGTCCAGATGCTTGGAGCCACCCAGGGATAGCAGGGACAATGAAGGGCTGAGGGAGAGGAGCCTGTAACTCTCACAGGTGATCACAGAAGTCTTCAGGAGGGACTGGGGCTTCAAAGGGGGAGTTGGTGGTCAAGGAAAGTTCACTTTCAATGCAGACAAGTTTAGCACAATGTGTGGCTTCTGGTAGCATACACAGTGAATGGTTGCTTTGATAAGTGTTAGCATTATCCTGTTAGCTGGCTGAGCGAGGGTGTGAGGTTTGTTCCCCAGGTAGACGAGGACTAAAGAAGTGGCATCTCCCACTTTCTAACTCCCACAGCCTTTGAGAAAGAACTAGTCTAACTGAGGGCTATGAATAGTACCTAAAAAGGTGGGCCACTGAGACAGCCATCCTACTCCAAATTTTCATGTTATCTTACCCTGTTAACCATGTAGGCTTTTGTGCCTTTATGTGCAGCAACATTAAATCATTTGTACTGTGACTGCAGATTTACATGCAGTTGCTGTAGTTTCTGGAACTCTGAGAAGGGAAACACCACTGTCCCTTGTTGCTTTGCATTGAAGGAGCTTCGCAAGGTCTTCTCTCATGGTTCCCCCTGCTTGCTATCCTTGCCCTTCATCTCTGCCACTCTGAATCCCACTGAACCTTCCAGGTCCATCTCAGATGCCACTTCTTCATAAATATTTCCCTGATCCTATAGCTAGAGGGTGCCTCTCAGCTTGGCAAGAGAGAGGTACCCTCTCTTGTGGCACTTGCCAGTTCCTGCAGGTCACAGTGGCTACAGAGTGGACCTGTGACATTCCCAACAGATGTGCCTAGGACCTTTGCAGATGCCCAAGTCACAAGTTTCATTCATCACTATGGATAATTGCTTCTGTACAACGTGGATTTTCTATTCAAGAGCTATTTTCACTTCCTTTTCACTTGGCACATCTATTCAAGCACCTACTTTCTTATGGGAACCATTTTGCTTTTACAAAGGAACACCGTCTTTACCCCTCACTGGAGTTACTGCACTGACTACTGCCATCCGGTAGAACTTTCTGCAGTGACGCCAGTCTATGCCTGCTGGCCAACAGGGCAGCTACAGATGTTACTGAGGTTTGGAATGTGGCTAGCGTGACTGAAGGCCCGAATTTATAATTGTAATATTCACTTTAATTAACTGAAGACTCAAATAGCCACCTGCGGCCAGTGGCTCCCGTTTTGGACCGTGCAGACACAGACTCTGACCCGAAGAGAATCACCTGAGTGGGGGCCAGGCTCCCTCCCCATCTGCGGAAACTCCTCTCACATTCATATCCTCAAAGGGTGCGGGATTCAAATACACCGCTCAGCTACACTGTGGCTGCCCTCCCAGGGAAGAGTAGGAGGAGTTAAACTTTTTGGCATGCCAAAGGTGGACTGTTTTCTTATTTTACCTTCACCACCCTTTCAAAGAGTCTTTCAGAGAAAGTGTGTACAATTAATACTGGCGGGGGAAGTGAGTGGGGATTTTATGAAATGTAGCTGTGCTTTTGAAAGACTAGCAGCCGCTGTGATTCTCTGCTTTTAAAATCAGATACAGTGATGTTTGGGGTGAGGATATCAGGAGATTGAAAAGAATCATTCAATAAATATTGATTGAAAGCACCGTCTGGTGCACAGTGGTCGCAGTGGAGGACAGGACGGAAAGGCGGTCTCTTTTCTCCCTCACAGCACAACAGCTCTGGAAGCTTCCTTGAAGGACCTTTGGTGAACTTACTAGTGTGATCTGGTGTTTTGACTTGAATTGTGTCCCCCTAAAAGGATGTGTTGATGTCCTAACCCCCAGTACCTCAGAACATGTGCTATCTGGAAATAGAGTTATTGCAGATATAATTAGTTAAGGTAAGATGAGGTCATAGTGCAGTAGCTGGACCCTTAGCCCAGTAGGACTGGTGTCCTTGTAAGAAGAGGGAAATCTGGACACAGAGACAGAGACACACAGGGGGAGCTCCGTGTGGTAACAGAGGCAATGACTGGAGTGTCTGCAAGCCCAGGAATGACAAGGATTGACAGCCAACCACCAAAAGCTGGCAAAGGCAAGGAAGGATTCTGCCCAGAGTCTCGGAGGGAGCGTGGCCTGCTGACACCTTTGTTTTGAACTTCCAGCCTTCGGAGCTGTGGCAGAATAAATTTCTGTTGTGTTAAGCCACCCAGTTTGTGGTACTTCATTACAGGAACCCTAGGACATGAAGACATCTGTCTTATGCCGAATTGGAATGGAGACAGTGACACAAGGACTCTGCCAGCTGGTTGGTGAGGAGTCATCGGGCTACACTGTGGCAGGAGGGCACAGAGGAGGGACAGGTGAAGATGAACCCACTGCAGTGTCCACGGCCCCAGAGAAAGCCTGTGAAAGGCACTTCCTCCCACCGTGTAGCCCCACAGAGCGGCGGACTGGGAGCGGGAGTACGAGGCTCTGGCCCCAGCTCTGTTGGTGACCTCAGTCAAGCCATGCTTCTCTCCCAGGTCAGATGAGGGCACATTCCCTTGTGCAGCCCAGGCGCAATCTCCCCCACTGGACGGAGACCTCTGGAGGACAGGAATCACATCGCTTCCCCCTCACCACGTGCTCAGGATGTTGGTCACGCCTGCTTCACTTTCTGTAGGCCCAGCGCCCAGCACATACTTGGTGCCCAGGAGAGATTTACTGAATGAGTAATAAATTAATACCTGAGGATTCTGTACTGAGTTAGTGAGCGAAAGGACTGGTCCTCGAGTCTGTCTCCCACACGCTACTGACATTCACTCTGGGGTGGGGCCAATCAGGCATAATGTGCCACAGGAGTGCTGTCCGTCCTGGATCGCTCTTGTCTTTTGCGTCTCAGATTGACAGAAGGGGGAGCAGTATGGAGGGACCAGACCACATGGCGGCCGTGGGCCTCTGCAGTTGACCCCATAGCTCTGAGTAGTGTGGGGAGGGGTGGGGGAGGTGAGTCCAGCCTGGGTTCCAATGGGGGTGGAGTGTTACTTTAGAGAAAGGATGGAATGTGGTGAGCTTTGGCTTCTCTGGATTGCTTCAGCCTTGAGAATGTCTGAATATTCCCAATGAGGTTTGAGTTGAAAATGACCAAACAATGGAAATTAAGTCAGCACCGTGACGAAGATCAGAAACTCATTGACATAGAAATAAACAGCAAGAACATTCTTCTTTTTACAAAGGGGGCAGGGGGTTCCTCCACCCTGTTTCTCTTCTTTCCTTCTCTTTAGAGCAAAACCGAACATTTTCATGTTTCCCTTCTGTGGCCTCACACTCACTTGGAAATACATTTCGATCAAATTCAAGCGGGTTTGCCTCATTAGTTTTTTTTCTGTTCATCCTTGTCAAGATTTCCCACTCGACCACTGTGGCATTATTTCCTTGGCTGGCCACCTCAGGGGAGAGGCGGCAGTGCCGAGGAGGTATCTGCTGAGAAAGGAAGGTTTAACAAGGAGTTGCTGCCCTGCGTTGCCATCAGCCCCGACCCGCAGCCTCCACAGAAACAGCACATTCTGTTTAACGAGGTTGGTTGCAAGTCCTGTTCACCCATCCCCCTATCCCTCCCCACACCTCCCTGCTCCTGAGCCCCAGCCTCTTTGGGGAAAGGAGGGGGGCTGCTCTCCTGGGATTAAACCTGAACTGGAAGCCAGCTCCTGTGAGCTCAGTTCCCTCTGAACAGAATTGTGGGCTCCCTCTTCATCCAAAGGAAAATTTACAGCTCCAATTTTTACAATTTACATCTTTCATTTAATATCCCAGCCTTCTTTCCCAAAGGCTTCCAGCACTGCTCATGTCAGAATGGACTCCTTATTTCCCAAACCCTTTTTGCATTATTAGTTTCATTTATTATTTTTATGTTTTCTTATTGGGCCCACGTACATATCATTTCTCTGAGATCCCCAGAGCAACTGACAATGAGCTGGGTGGGAGCCGCCATCGCTCAGCACGGGAAGCTAAGGCACTGTTATGGGTTCTCCAGGGAAAATGTTCTTAGCTTGTGCATTTCAAATTAGCCCCAATTAACCCCTAATCAGCCGGCCCAAAAATGTCCCTGCAGATGTCAGACCTTCTCCTCCCCACTCCTGTCTTTTCCAGACACTGGAGGGTTTCAGGGGAAAAAAGGTGATGTTTCAACTTCTCAGACAGCTGAAATGCCTTTCTCCCACAGCCAGGTATCATTTGGAGACACTCAAACTCTGAAAAGATGGGAGTTTAAAAACCCTACCATTGTCTTGGAATTGAAAGGCAATCTGAGTTTACTAGGTCTTTGAAAATTGTGGTAATTCCATGAAAAAAAGTTGGAATAGCAGCAGAGCAGCTGTATGTCCTATGAGACCTGCCGGAACATTGCAAAGGAGCCCCATTGCAAGGTAATGCTCGGTGGCAATGGTTATTGCTAGATGCCCCACACCACTTTCAGAACCAGCAGGGCTCTTTGACAAATTTTGAGTTATCATGAGCATCAGTAAATTCCCACTCAGCTCCTAAGAAGCAGCAGTGTCCCTTAGAAGCATTCCTGTTTGTGAACTACGGAATTTCAATGAGCACATGTTCTGGTTGCTCAGGCCAGAAAACTGCTTTGTTGGGGCCTGGAAAGACCCAGAAGAGTCACAGTGATTGTGTCATAGTTGCTGGGTAGACAGCACCTTGCTGGATAGACAGACCCTGCCTCCTCACTCTTTTTTTTTTTTTTTT
>VMDR010012461.1:0-26550 GCA_007922815.1 Macrotus californicus | reverse complement strand
TAGATAAGTCCCTTTAATATTTAATATAATAAGGGCTTGGTGATGATGAACTCCTTGAACTTGACCTTATCTGGGAAGCACTTTATCTGCCCCTCCATTCTAAATGATAGCTTGGCTGGATAGAATAATCTTGGATATAGGCCCTTGCCTTTCATGACTTCAAATACTTCTTTCCAGCCCCTTCTTGCCTGCAAGGTCTCTTTTGAGAAATCAGCTAATAGTGTTATGGGCACTCCTTTGTAAGTGACTCTCTTTTTTCCTCTTGCTGCTTTCAGGATTCTCTCTTTATCTTTAATCTTGGGTAACTTAATGATGATGTGCCTTGGTGTGTTCCTCTTTGGGCCCAATTTCTTTGGGACTCTCTAGTCTTCCTGGACTTCCTGGAAATCTATTTCCTTCTCTAGATTGAGGAAGTTTTCCTTCATTACTTTCAATTTCGTGCTGTTGTTCTTCTCCTTCTGGCACCCCTATAATTCTAATATTGGAACATTTCAGGTTGTCCCAGAGATTTCTCAGCCTCTCTTCATTTTTTTGGATTCTTGTTTCTTCATTCTGTTCTGGTTAGATGTTTATTTCTTCCTTTTCTTCCAAATCATTGCTTTGAGTCCTGGTTTCCTTCCTGTCACTGTTGGTCCCCTGAATATTTTGCTTTATTTCATTTTGGGTATCTTTCATGTGTTTTTTTCATTTTTTGACCAAGCTCAATCAGTTCTGTGAGCATTTTGATTACCAGGGCTTTAAATTCTCCATCAGACAGGTTGGCTATGTCCTCATCACTTAGCTCTCTTTCTGAAGCTTTGCTCTGTTCTATCATTTGGGCCATATTTCTTTGTCCCAGGGCCCCTGTTAAATTGTAAGTGGGCAGGGCAACCCTCCTTGCTGCCTGTGGGGGAGGGCCCAGAAAGGGAACAATGCAGCTAGCCTGCTGGGCGCTAGCCCACTTTCCAATGAACCCTACCCTCGTGTGAGACTGGGAGTTTCTCCCACTGTGGCAACCCCAGCTGGTCCACAGTCAGCTCTGAGTCTCAATATCGCCTTCAGCCATCCCCACTCGTGTGGTCCACTGCCTCGCCACAGGTTCTTGCTGGTCTGGTTGTTCTGTTTGACTGTTTCTTTAATTCCTTGGTTGTCGGAGCTCCATGCAATTTGATTTTCTGACATTTCTGGTTGTTTATTGATTTTAGATGGGTTGTTATCCTCCTTTTGGTTGTGCGAGGAAGCAAAGGGTTTCTATCTACACCTCCATCTTGGCCAGAACTCCTTGGCCAGTGTTTTAATAATGTTCAAAGCTGTGCCTGCCTGGAGCCAGGGAGATGGGCGAGACTCTAACCCATGATGTGATGTAGCTAGAGGGGCTTCCTGCACCTGCTAGAGTCACTTGGAGGCTTGGACTTGGCTTCTACTTCATGGGGACACACTTGCCCTGACTAACAATGACAGCCGAGAAAGGCAGAAGAAACCAGACTACTGGCAGGTGTAACCTAGTGTGGGAGGAGTTGGAAATGGGGTTATGAAGGAAGATCCGTGCTGGGATTTAAACTCAGGCATGGCAGCCATGCTGAGTGCTTTTTACCACGTGATTTGGGAGCCAAAAGGGGACTCTCTTGACCACGTGGCTTAGAAAGCAGGAAAGCAAGATGTAGCAGCCATGTGGAGTTCTCTCTGTCTTGGCCACACAATTGAAAGAATGCGGAACTCCCACCAGCCTGCCATGAGGAAGTGCCACATGGTTTTGGATTAAAAGCAAGAGCCTAGCTGAGCTACGGACTTATATTTTCTTTTCCTGAGGTATGGTATCCCTGACTGACCTCATTTGGAAATGGGAGGCAGGACTGTGTGTGTATTTTTGTGGGTGTTTTAAAGGGACTTTGGGATTTAAAGGTGACATTCTGCCATTATTCTGAACCTGTATAACTTTTGAATAAATAGTTCCTTTCCTTTTTACTAAATTCAGGCATCAAGGGCCACAATTCATATCAGCGAGTGGACAAAAAGAACCATAGAGTAATAGACCCATGGGTGGGTGGGGGCAGGGGGCATCTGTAACAGTATCTGGCACCCAACACATGGCTGAGAAGTGCCCATGGCAGACTGACCCCCTCAGGTGTGGGAGAGTAAAACTGGAATTTCCTAGTCTGAAACTTTCTCTGCACTCCTCGTGAAGGCAAGGGCCACCTAAACACACCTAGAAGGTAAAAAGGAAATGGCTCTGGGAGGGGGTTGGAGAAGTGAGATGGTTTGGCTGAAAATTTGTTTCTGAGCAGTTTTGAAATAATAGAATTGTGGGTAATAGTTTGGTTAATATGCTGCTTCCAAGTTGCTCTGGTCTGCTCGCTTACAATACCATTCTTTACAACACTTAAGCCTGAGCCGGAGCCCCAGGCTCTTGGGTGGAAGGTAGTCAAGGGCAAATTAGTGGAGCTAAAGTGGGGTGCAAAGCAAGAGGACACCAAAATAGAGCATATTCCCCTGTAGCCCTTGGATGCGGGAAGGGAGATCAGAGGACGTTGCCTTTAAGATACTTTGCATAACTATGGCAAGTCTTTCCTGACGGGAAGCTGTGCTGCCACCCAGGTAAGAGGTCTATGTGACTTTCAGAATATATAGTGCTGAGTGTGAGGTCATGTAGAAAGCTCCAGGTCAAGATTTAAAACAAGGATGGTCTGAAAAAGAAAGAGATTCTGCCATGCGGCCTGTAGTGGGGGAGGGGCTACATCTGCTCCTCTGAGGATTTGGCCATGTGGCCCGGCCCGGCCATGCAGGTAGCAGCCATGTGGTTTAAAAGGATGTAAAAGGCACCCCAGCCTCCGTCCATCCATCCATCATGAGGTCGGCTGTGTAAGGAGGTGCCATGCAGTTTTGGATTAAGAGCTAGAGCAAGAAAGAGGAGACCCGCTGGTAAACCTGCCTGGGGTACATGCCAGCACAGATGATGGAGCTGGGAATTGCGATGACCTGCCTAACCAAGCACAGATTAAGAGGAGATGACAGGAATGCTGAGCTGTGGACTTCTGCTTTTCTGAAAGATGGTACCTCTGACTGGTGTATTCTGAAACTAGACTGGTTTGGCAAAGAAAGGCAAGACTATAAGTTTGGGGGTGTTTTAAAGAGAGTGGGACTTAACGGCAGAATCCTACCATTACTCTAAATCTGTACAACCTTTAAATGAACAACCCCTTTCTGTTTTCACCAGACTTTTGCACTGGGAATCACACTTCTCGGCAGTGGACAATTGAACCCCACAGCTATTCCAGAACAGCATAGATGGGGTTCGGTAACAGAGCCCCATGGTTGCCACCTGCCCAGAGTTCATAGTCAGTACAGGAATCCTGCCCAAGATCTGAATCAACCTGTAATTTTTTTTTAATTTTTATTGATTGATTTTAGAGAGAGAAGAAGTGAAAGAGGAAGAGAGAGAAAGAGGGAAAGATCAATTTGTTGTTCCACTTATTTCTGCATTCACTGGTTGATTCTTGTGTCACAAGCGTAGGTTCATGATACAGTCTTTTCTATAAGTCAGCCGGACAACAGCTCGGCTAGCTGCCTGCTGAGCAGCCCAGCACCCAGGGATAGACAAGAGGCACACACAGTAACTATGCTATTCACTCAGCTTTTATTGAACACAGGTTCACTCAAAGTAGAACATCAACATACATTAATATCCTACTCACACTCCAACAATCTAAAAGAAATATAACACACACACACAGCAATCAGTGGGGATAATGAACCCGAATCTGAGAGTCTCAGTCTGCAAGTCCAGGAGACAGCACGGTGGGCAAGGGAGTCATCAGGGTCTTGCAAGGAAGGATCTCCAAGCCAGGTGAGCAGCAGGGCAGACACTCAGTCCAGCAGGGCAGAGCCTCCAGTGGCCAATGCCAGAGGAGATCAGCATGGCATGGAGCAGTATCCTGGTGTGTGGAGCTCGGCTGTCTCAGCAGGGTCTGGGGCCTGCCTCAGTTATACCTTGAAAGTGGTGTGCTCCACCCTTCTGGGTCTCTTGATAAGTATCTGGGCACCACTGATGGCAAGTGGGGAATTTTCCCAGGAGCCTATCTATGGGTGGACCCGCTCTGCAGACATGGCTGTTCTGATCACATGTGCAGATATCTTAGGTGTGTCTCCTTGCCAGATGTGTCTAGCATGACCTAGGTAGTTTCCCTCTTGAACCAAAGTGTCATGGCTGAATGGCAGCCATGTTGGTTGACATGAGTGACTCCACTTTGTTGTATATACTTTATGCTATATTGACCGAATCAATGCCATTTTATTGGTCCTGCTCTCCACATCTTGTATGTGCCATGACAGGATCAAACCTGCAACCTTGGTGCATTGGGTTGATGCTCTGACCAACTGAGTTACCTGGCATGGATGGCCTATGATTTAGATACTCGAAGTCATGTAGCACTAAAATGGTAGAATTTAAAGTTCAACTTCATGCCATGCAAACTAATGCCTCAGCTTATACATCACTGCATTGCTCATCTCATATCAGAATGATGGATATTGCAGTTTGTCATAAGAAACATTTTTAGGCAGCATAAACTTGTGTTGTTCAGTAAGTATTTCTCAACCACTTCCTCTGTACCATGTGATTGTACTATATCCTGGTGTTTTAGGGGCAGTTTTGTCCAAATATCATGGCAGCCTTCCTTCCCCCATAAGCCCCAGAAATTATAAGCAGATTCTTCTTATAAACTTAGTTGCAGGAGATTCTGAACTCTGAGACATCAGTCTGAAGGGTCTTACAGAGGAGCCTCCTTTTTTTTTCCTCCATTTTAAGAACTAAGTAGATATTACCTACATTAATTTTTCAGACTTATAATGCAGGTTTTCTTTCCTTAAATATTCAACATTTTAAAAGTCCAAATGGCCAGTCAAGATCCCCTAAGTTAGAAGAGGTGCAAACAAGATCTGTCCTCAGTCAAGCACAGTGAATACCACCAAGAAAGTCCTCCTTTCTTCAGGTGACTTGCTTCCTTATCATACTGCAGATGATTGACAGTGACAGTATCCTATCGCGACTTTTCCTATTTCCTTTCGGTTGACAAATGGACTTCCTCTGGTTTCTTCCAGAGATATTTCAAAATTACAAGCCTGAAAATATTATTATAATGTAATACAAGTCATATAAAAAATATAAAACTAGTCTAAAACCATTCCCTGTTAGTCTCTTGTTGTGAGGTGGGAATGCCTACACCATGCTCACTAGGCTCTCCTTCTTAGCAAAGAAAAGGAAGCTCTGGGACATTACAAATGGCCAAAGGCTCTCTCAGTCTTTTCCCCCAGAATCTTTAGGGGCTCTGCTCACCTGTTAAGAGCACAAAGCAGATAATACAGAATACAGTAGCAGCCTGCAAAGCAGGGGCAGACAGACACCCTGCTTCTAACTAGGCAGACTGTAACAAGGACCGTAACAGGAGTGTTTCCAAAGTGGCACAGTTCTACAGAAGAGGGAAATATTTATTCTATCTGTGGATGTTGGGAAAAGCTATTCAACACGGTTCCTGGGCTTCTGACGGTTGGAAATATTGGTAAAGTAAAAGGGCATTCCAGGCAGAGAGAACCACGTCATCAAATGCACCAGCGTGTGAAAGAGCCCACTGTGTTTGGGAAATGGTGCCTGACTTGGGGAGGGGAAGAGCAAGCTACGACCAAGATGATCTAACTTTTTTTGCAGGGCAAATTTTATTTAAGTGATTTGCCTATTTTTTTTTTTTGCCCTCCTCTTTTCATCTTTTTGTTCTTGTTGTTGTTCTTCTTCTTCTGTTTCTTCTTTTTCTTCTTCTTATTCTTTTATGCTTACTCTTATTATTATTTGTCTCTCTCTGTCTCTATCTCTCTTTTTATTAAACATTCAAAACAGATCCTACACAAGAACCCAGAGGAGGGGGCACATCCTGGAGTGGAGATCTGGTGAGGGCTCTCCTAGCTTCGGAGATTATGTGTTTGGTAGGCAGATTGTAGGCGGCAGGGCTGGAGATTCCAGGTCCCCGCAGTGCTTGGGCTGAGGACAGCTCTCCCTGAAGCTAGGTCTCTGACTTGTAAAAGTAGGACAAGGCAGCCACTACATCTTCACCGCACAGGGGTTTATTCAGCATTTTTTAAATTACATTAACTTTGCCAACACTATTCATAGAATAAAAAAGCTGAAGTTAATTACGGCAAACCCTTTGGGGCATCATCGCTTTTAAAATTCCCAAGAACTCTATAAAAAGGGGGTGTTATTTTACAGATCAGAAAACTGAGGCTCTGAGAAATTCAGTAACTGACCCAAAGTCACACAACTAGGAAGTGGAGGAAACTGGATGTGAATTTCATCAGTCTAACTCCAAAGCTTGTGCTTAATTACTTATGTTAAAAACATAAGCCCTGGCTGGTATGGCTCAGTGGATTGAGTGCTAGCTCATGAACTAAAAGGTCACCAGTTCGAGTCCCAGTCAGGGCACATGCCTGGGCTGCATTAGGGGAGGTGTGTGAGCGACGATGTTTCTCTCCCTCTCTTTCTCCCTCCTTTATCCTGTCTCTAAAAATAAGTAAAATCTTTTTTAAAAAATATAAGATGTGGGTAAATAATAGTTTTATTGTGTTCTAAACATTAGAAACAAAAATGTTTTTATTTCTTTTCTCCATACTTCAGAGTTGCCAAATTCTGCCAATCTTTTATATTCCCCCACCATACAAGATAATACTGGACACCGTTGCTTATCACTCACGCTGATTCATAAGAAACACGTAAGAAGACATTATACTAGATCCACACTAATGAAAGAAAACTGAGAAAGAGAGATTTGATCAATGGGTGGGTCGGTTTGTCTGTCAGTCTGTGCATATGTGTCTCTCCCTTTCTCATCCTTCTCTCTCTCTCTCTCTCTCTCTCTCTCTCACACACACACACACACACACACACACACACACAATTAAATTTCAGAGCTCCACATTGCTTCCTAGACCTAAAACAGACCAACAACCTAGAATTGATTTAATATAAACAAACATTCCTACAGGAAGCCTGAAGTCCCAAAGAACTCAGGTTAATTGTTAAATAGTAAATGAGGGTCCAGACTCATGAGTCAGACAGACCTAAGCCCTTATAAGCTACGTGACCTAGTGCTTGTTATAACCTCAGTTTCCCTGTCTGTGAAGTGGGTAATGTAACCATCATACAGAGCTGTTGTGAGGAGTAAATATAGTAATGGATATAAAGCTTTTAACGGAGTTTTGTACATACTAAGCAAATAAGGACAATACCAGTTGTTGTTATTATTCACAGTATCTCATTTGCCTTGAGGCTTTCAGAATCTGGTATAGTACTTGACATAAAATTGGGGCTCAGCATATGCTCAGAGACAATACAGAATGAGATACACATAGAAAGACACAAGACAGAGAGAGTCACCAAGAGAGACAAAGACAGAGACAGAGAGAAAGAGAGAAGCAGACAGGTGTGCGGGCTGACATGCCCATCAACCCACTGACCAAGTCTCTTGCTCTTGCTATCTAAATTTTCCTTTACTAATATGGCTTTACTATAATGTTACCTTCCATGTTTCTCATAAATCAAAACAGATGATGAACAAGGAGGTCACATTCTCCGTCTTACCACCAGGCCTTCTGTGTAACAGAGGGGAGCCGAGAAATAGGGACAGTTGGCTCCCCCATCCAACAGGACATCACAGAAACAGCGAATGGCTGGCTATAGGCTGGAGCAGGGGCAGGCTGTCCTGGCACTCTGTGGGGCCTCCGTCAAGGAGGACAGCATAGCGCTAAGTTCAGTAAGGCCCAGGCTGTGTCAACCCCATGACCTTGAACTCATTTGCAAAGGACTCCTTAGTCAAATGAGAAGGATATACATTCCCCCGCCCCCAGCAGAGGTACTGGGCAACACAACAGGAACTTTCCTTCACAAATATAAAGGGCAAACTTTTATCTCCACAACAAATGGAAAAACAACTCAGTCCTCCAAAGGAGGCATTTCACCCAGTCAAGTACACACCTGAGTCCCCTCTTTGATTTATTGACCTTCGGTACAGTTGGTTGTAAACTGTGAGCTTTTTAACACTTGCCAACACACTTTCATAAAGCAGGGTGCGTATGGATGAGGTCACATTTGGAACAAGAAAGTCTTTACAGAACAAGTGCTGAGCAAATCACTGTGGAGAAAATATCTTTTTTTCATAATATGCCAGAGAAAGATGGCATCGTGGAGAACAGTTTGAAAACCATCAGAGTTCTGTGCTTAAGACTTCTAAACTACTTACCACCCCTCTCCCGACTAACAGCATTTCCCACATGGCATGGGTGGAAAGAGGGACATTCCAACAGGGTGTTAAACTGATATGGTATGGTCTCTCTTTTTTTTTTTTTCTGATTTTTATTATTTTATTTTATTTATTTATTTTTAATATATTTTATTGATTATGCTATTACACTTATCCCTTTTTTCCTCCCCTTCATTCCCCTGTGCCCTGTACCCTCCCTCCCACCAGTATTTCCACACCTTAGTTCATGTCCATGGATCATACATACAAGTTCTTTGGCTTCACCATTTCCCACACTATTCTTAACCTCCCCCGTCTATTTTGTACCTACCATTTATGCTTCTTATACCCTGTACCTTTTTCCCCATTCTCCCCCTCTCCCTCCCCGCTGATAACATTCCATGTGATCTCTATTTCTCTGATTCTGTTCCTGTTCTAGTTGTTTGCTTTGTTTTGTTTTGTTTTTGTTTTTGTTTTTAGGTTTAGTTATTGGTAGCTGTAAGTGTGTTGTCATTTTACTGTTCACATTTTGTATCTTCTTTTTCTTAGGTAAGTCCCTTTAACATTTCATATAATAAGGGCTTGGTGATGATTAACTCCTTTAACTTGGGAAGCACTTTATCTGCCCTTCCATTCTAAATGATAGCTTTGCTGATAGAGTAATCTTGGATGTAGGTCCTTGCCTTTCATGACTTCAAATACTTCTTTCCAGCCCCTTCTTGCCTACAAGGTTTCTTCAGAGAAATCAGCTGATAGTCTTATGGGCACTCCTTTGTAGGCAACTCTCTCCTTTTCTCTTGCTGCTTTTAAGATTCTGTCCTTATTTTTAACCTTGGGTAAGTTCATTCTGATGTGCCTTGGTGTGTGCTTCCTTGGATCCAACTTCTTTGGGACTCTCTGAGCTTCCTGGACTTCTTGGAAGTCTATTTCCCTTGCCGGATTAGAGAAGTTCTTCTTTACTTTTTCAAATAAGTTTTCTGTTTCTTGCTCTTCCTCTTCTCCTTCTGGCACTCCTATGATTCGGAGGTTGGAATTGTCCCAGAAAGTTCCTAAGCCTCTCATTTTTTTGAATTCTTGTTTCTTAATTCTGTTCTGGTTGAATGTTTATTTCTTTCTTCTGCTCCAGATCATTGATTTGAGTTTTGGTTTCCTTCCCGTCACTGTTGGTTCCCTGAATATTTTCCTTTTTTTCACTTTCATAGCCTTCACTTCTTCCTCTATTTTGCTACCATACTGTGAGCATCCTGATTACGAGTGTTTTGAACTCTGCATCTGATAGGTTGGCTATTTCTTCATTGCTTAGTTCTATTTTTGGAGCTTTGATCTGTTCTTTCATTTGGACCATATTTTTTTGTCTCCTCATGCATGTTATGTAGGAAGGGTGGAGGCTTAGGCATTGGCCAGGGAAGCACAACCCATGTCACATTGTGGCACTGTACATGGTGGAGGGGTCGGAGAGGGAACAATGCCACTTGCTCAGCTCTTGGCTGGCTTTCAGTCACTTCCTTCTCTACCCACAAGAAAATTGGGCCCTTCTGGTGCTGATTCCCAGATGAGTGGTTTTGTATACATTCTAGGATCCTGTGAGTCTCTCCAACAAACTCTCCAGTGAGGCTGGGAGTTTCTCCCACTGTTGCAACCCCCACAGGTTTTTACAGTCAGAGGTTTTGAGTCTTCCTTTCCCTGTGCTGGAATCCTGGGTTGTGTAGTCTGTCTCGCTCCCAAGTTGTTCCTCCTGGTTTATCCTCATGCAAATGTGGGATCACCTGCTCTGCCAGCTGCAGCCTCACCCAACCCAGTCTTCCAGCCATTGCCTTGCCATGAGTCCTCTCCACCCCAGCTGCCCATCTCTGCCCCTCCTACTAGTCTGGATGAATGTTTCTTTTTTAACTCCTTGGTTGTTAGACTTCCATACAATTTAATTTTCTGGCAGTTCTGGTTATTTTTTTGTTTTTTAAATTAGTTGTTGTCCTTCTTTTGGTTGTGCGAGGAAGCTATGTCTCCAACTTGGCCAGAAGTCCATTTCTCTGGTTTCTCTTTTCTTTGGTTTAGCGAGCTGGGACAGTGAGCACAGACCCTGTGCCATTTCATTCCCTCATAGCCCCCTTCCTGCTCCCTCCTACTGCTGCTGCATGACATCAGGTATCTGAGGCTGGCAAATGTTTGCCGTAGGTGTGGCTGCCACCATGTCATCACTCGGTGCTAAAATGCCCCGAGCTCTGCTCTGTAGCTCCAGGTGTTATAGAAACATGGGAACATTCCTGTGCCCTTCACATAAACCCACTTTATCTTTCCCTGAAACAATAGGTGTGAGAAGAACCTTCAGGCTGAGCTGTAATAGGAACCCTAAACCACTGTGGACCCTGATGTGGTCAGTCTTTAACAGAGGCCTCTTGTCTTCAACTTCTCATTTCATTTCAGAAGCTTTCCTCAGAAATAAGAGGCTTCCCAGAAGCGAAAGGTTACTCAGCCTGCCACCTTGTTACAGATCCCCAGCAGAAGGAATCACTGACGTCAGCAAACAGATCATTGCCTTTCAGTTCTAAAGAAGCATAGCTAATTTTAGAGATGAATAGTAGTGATGATTGCACAACAATGTGAATGTACTTAATGATGTGGAACTGTACACCTAAAGTGGTTTAAAAGGTAAGTTTTATGCTATGTATACCTTACCACAATTTTTAAAATTAAAAAAGAATAAATTAAATGCAACATTTTTAAAAAAGTACAGCTAAGTCCCAGGTAGCTTAATAATTGCTAATTTATTATTAAATTATTTTTAAACAGAATCTCAGTAGTACAGAAAGATCAGCAGCTTCAAGGGTTTATGAAAATCAAAAGTAGAAGAACATATACCCTTACATCAAAAATGCCTTAAGTTAAAATTCAGTGTCCTCCCTCTGCTATGCAAGTGTTGTCCATGAGTAAGACTTTCTAAAGTACGTCACCAGGCTTTTTTTTTTTTTCCAGAAACCGGTTCTTTCACAATTGCAGCTTGAAGAACGTTCAGATCCCGGGAGTGGCTGCTAAGGGTTTCCAGTTCTCCCTCTAACAAAATGTGTTCAGCGGTCCGTTCCCGTGGTATTGCTCAGAAATGTCAGCAGACTCAGTCCCCCATTAACACAAGCGCACAGTATTATTTGCTTTTGCAGATGGTAAAATTAAGGCATGGGAGATCTGAAAGTCCAAGTTGAGATCATTCCATGAGAAGAGAAGTTTGGGTACCAGATCCTGAGCCCTGGCCCAGAGGCCCCCTGTCCTTTCCCTCCATTCTGTCTCAAGATCATTTAAGAAACAAAGATCACTCACTATAAGTGAATTAACCCCAATAAACACCTACCTACATAAGCCCTTACTCTCTTGAATCATCCCCAGGAGACGCCAACACAAGAAGCCCCAAACTGGGAGAAAGCCCTAGATGTAGCTTGCCTTTAGGCCAATCATTCATATTTGTCAGTTTCACTTACAAAGATTAATGAGTGACCTGTCCTAGAGGCAGGGCTGGGTTCAGCTCCCACACAGCAAACACAGCTCCAGTTCAAATTCACCATGCACATCAGTCAGAAACAGTCATGGAGGCAGTAAACCCAATAGCAAGCCTAAGAAGGAGTACAGATGAACCATCTCTTGGCCAGCTGTCAACAGAAAGAGCTTTTATCCTGACGCCAAGCCCAGATGGACCAAGAACAAAAGGGAAAGCAATGGAATGCTCACAGTTCCCTGCTACCTTACCCGCAAAGGTGTCAGCACTGCCCTGGATCTCACATCTTTCCTCAGTCTGGCAGAAAAATATACAACCTGTCCTGTTCCCAAAAACAAGAATAATGATTTCCTTTGAGTACTGGCTCCCACCTGACCCCCTCCTTGCTGGCATGCTTGAGCTGTCCGTCATCTCACCTGTGTTTCACCTCTCCCTTTCTGTTGCCACATTCTCTGTAGCATAGTCATTCTTAGTATTTGTGGATAACAAATCTCTTTGAGAAGCGGGTAAGTTTTGCACGCCATTTCTAAGGGATTGATAGAGTCCCAGCATCATGGAGCCCAGGTAAGGACTCCTTGCTTTAGCAAATCTCTTCTACCTGAGACCTTGGCTGCTAGTGGACATCTCTCCCTCCTTTCAAAACAGGCTTCTAGAACACAGCCCTCTGTGCTCCTGATACTCTAACCCCTCCTCAGTCCACTGCCCTCACCCCACTAAAACCAATCTTGCTAAAACTAACAATGCTAACATCCTGTATGCCAAGCCCAGTGGGTACCTTTTTCTCTCCCACTTGACCACCTGCTACATCTCAGTGACCCATCCCCATACCGTAAACGTCTTTCCCTCTTTATCTTACGCGCCACAGTGATAAACCTCTCTGAGAGCCTGACCAACAACTTCTCTTCTCTAGGAAACACCCCTACCGCTCATTTGAGCCCCAGCCACCATGTCTGTGAACTCACCTGCCTCCACCTCCCCACCACAGTTGACCACCCCCACGAGGGCCTCACCAGGCAAGACCAATCACTGATTTCCCTGAGACTTTTTGAATAGAAAGGAAAACCAAAAATTCTGGGGTTTCCCATATGTTCTAGTGACAAATTCCGGTGATGTGCCTACACTTACACACCTGACTACCCTTATGTTTTTAGATAAATTTCCATTTTTCCTTCAGTCAGTCTGCACTCAGCTTCTTTCATTTGCCACCAAGAGTCCTAACTGATATAAACAATTCTCTCACTCCTGGGTCACCTCCTCCCTCTCTGGCTGCTCCTTCTTAGCCTTCTCAGCAAGCAACTCTTTCTCTTGTCCGTCCCCTAGACCCTGGTTTACCTATCAGAATTGTAGGGGGTAATGGCTGCTCAGACAGGGAGGTAGTCAAGTCAGTGAACCTGACTGACCAAAGGCTTTGGGTTACGCGGAACCAGACCATGCCTCACTCAGAACAAACTATCTGCAACTTAAGTTTCTATGGGGAAATAGAAATTAAGAACAATCAGAATAAATATCTGTGAAGTTGTTAGACTATATTTTAAGGATAAGAGAATCACAATATGTATCACTTTGTAGAAAAGACCAGGCCATAAATAAATACACACACACACACACACACACACACACACACACAACTTAGATATATATCCAAATGTATATGTAAATATAAATATATATCCAAATATATACACATAAATATATGCATAATAAGTATACATTTATGAATATATATTTGGATATATATTTGTCATATGTAATAATTTGGGCAGTTTTTGATCTAACAATCATAAATCTAACTACAAAAGGGACCTGTCCCGACATTAGAATCTCTGATGGGACATGTGGGAGGTGCAGACATCACTCTCTGGTGAACTACTGAAGATGGCCAGCCTGAGCCTAACTATGAATGGGACTGTTTTGCAGAACTAACCCAGATTCTGAAGCCACTCAGTGTCATGGGGAACAGAGGGAGGTGAGAGGATTTCCAACTGAGACTAAAGAAAGGTAACAGTCAAAATTCAATGCATGAAATCTGATTGAAGCCTGAATTTTAAGGAACACCTTAAAAGAACGGTTTTGGGAATTTGAGTATAGACAAGGTTTTGAATGTTATTGAAGTAATGTGGGTTTTCTTTGGTAGAAAAATGATATCATGGTCATCTAGGAAAATCTCCTTGTTCTTGAGAGATGCAAATTAAAATACTTCGGGTTGAACTGTCTATTGTGATGCTCTTTCATTATCCCTCTAATCTTCTCATTCTTCTTACTCAACTCTACTCACACTTACTCACCAACTCTACTCATACTTACTCATCGTACTCACCCACCAGCGCAACTCCCAACTCAGTATCTCTAGCTCAGAACTCTGTTCTTAGATTCAGACCTGTGGAGCCCCCTTCCCCCTCGATATGCCCTGAATGTTCCTCAAATCAGCTCCTCAAATTTACTACATTCAAAGCTAAACACATCTTTCCTCTCCCCAACCCCCCTCAAAAGAACCTGCTCCTCTTTTTGTCTTCTCTATCTGGATAAATGTCAAGTTGACCAAGCCAGAAACTCCTCTCTTCCCTGTCCCATATCTAATCAATTACCAAATCCTTTGTACTTCATAAATCTCTGTTCTCCATCTCCTCCCCACTGCCCTATTCTTGCCTCATTGTCTCCCAAACTAAAGATTATGAAAGCATCCTCACTGGTCTTTCTTGCCTCCAACCTTCCTACCCTCTAATCTATCTTCCACCCTTCTACCAGAGTGGATTTTTCTAACATAAAAATCTCATTGTGTCAGTGCATTGCTCCAGATTTTTCAGTGGCTCCCCAGTTCCGCCAAGATAAAACCTAATAAACTCCTATCCCATGACATTCAAGATCTTTCATGATCTTTGTCCCTGCCTCCCTCCCATATCTCATCTTCTGCACCCCACATCACAGCCAGTTCTTCAAACGCACTAACCTGCTGTGATCACTCTGAGCATGCCTCATTCCCCAGACCTGCTCAGCCTTTGTGCACACCATTCTCTCATCTTAGATGCCATCCCCTGCCACCTCTGCCCCAACCCTTCCCCACACTGCATACCAGCACACTCCTACTAGAGAAGATACGTCTGTTGGGAGGCCTTCTCTACATTTCCCAGGTCAATTTATGAGCTCCATTTCTCCTACGGCCCCATTAACACCGATATACTACCTCATTAAATCAATTTAGCTTATTATATTATTTGTTTATGTACCTGGCATCCCAAAAGAATGTGAGATTAATAATGTGGGACCTTATTTTTAGTTTGTATTTTAAGTTACTAGTCCATTCCCAGTTGATAGTAGGCTCTCAAAAATTACTTATTAAAAATTGACAGGGGGAAGGAGGGAGGGATTGGTGGAGTGCAGAACATTTTTAGAGCAGCGAAACTGCTCTGTATGATGCTGTAATGGTGGACACAGGCCATTCTACATTCATCCAAACCCGTACAAGATACAACACCAAGTGAATCCTCATGTAAACTATGGACTCTGGGTGATTATGATGTGTCAGCGTAGGCTCACCAGTTGTACCAAATGCACTCTTCTGGTGGGGATGCTGGTAATGGGAAAGGCTATTCATGTGTGGGGGCCGGGGATGCATGGGGAATTGCTGTACCTTCTGTTCAGTGTTGCTGTGAACCTAAAACCGTTCTAAATGAATAAATTGTATTCTATACGGTCACTTTTCCTTTTACAGGAACAGAAAAGGAGATGGGGAAACATATAAATACCAGGGTGGACCAGTGCACAGCAGCTATTCAGGGCCAAAGTGAAAGAAGAAATGCACAGCCAGAGACAACCTTGGAGAAGAGTTTACTGAAAAACTATTTTGTATGAATTACCACAAAAGTACTTTAACAAGCAGTCGAATTTCCGGGGGGAAATAAGAAATTCAGCTTGCTGTATTCAGGGACAAGGAACTAGCCAGTCAAGCAGTGGAGATGAGAGATAAGGCAGGAACGAAGTGGAAAATGTGCAAGTCTCTTGCACAGACAGAGCAGAGTAATTACTCGAACCATGAAGGCAGTAATTTAGGTCTAAAATGTCACTGCCATTAATTCTGTTTTATTGTAATCTGTTAGGGAAGAGATGTCTGGGGATTATGAATAACTGCTTCTTGAAGTAGAAACTCTGAAAAAACAATTGACATTTCTATAATCCTTAAGGAATAGAACTTGAAGGAAAAAACGACTTTTCAGGTGGCTATCTGGACATCAGTGTCTGAATAACTAACATTCATTGTTGCCTTATGTCACCCTCATTAATCAGCTCCAATTAAAGATAATATCATACATGTAATTATATGGCATAGCATTATATTAAATATTTAAAACTTTCATATTGCACCATATCTTGAGTGCGGTGATACATTGTCCCAATTTAAGTCCATGTGTCAATTTTTCATAGATTTTCATCTATATTCATGTCTCAAGGCCCCTTAACAAATTAATAACCAGAGGACTCCTCTGTTTGTAAGTCCCTAGTCAGTTGCACGGCACACTTCTCCATACTCGTTTTAGCTTTCAAAGCCTACTCAGCTTTCTAAAATTATGCCTGCCCTGTTTTCTAATTGCCCTGGTTCCCACATTAGATTCTTTTTCAATTACAGTGACATTCAATATTATTAGTTTCAAGTGTACAGCATAGTGGTCAGACAATTATATAATTTACAAAGTGATCTCCCTGATCATTCTAATACCCAACTGGCACCATTCATAGTTATTATAATATTATTGACAATATTTCCTATGCTGTACTTTACAGCCCCAGGACTATTTTTTTAAGCATAAAGCTTCTTTTACCCAGTGATTTCATTGCTGGAATTATACCCTAAGAACCCTGAAACACCAATTCAAAAGAGCCTATGCACCCCGATGTTCATAGCAGTGTTGTTTACAATAGCCAAGTGCTGGAAACAGCCTAAGTGCCCATCAATAAATGAATGGATCAAAAAATTGGTGCATTTACACTATGGAACACTATGCAGCAGAAAGAAAGAAGGAGCTCCTACCTTTTGCAACAACATGGATGGAACTGGAGACTATTATGCTAAGTGAAATAAGCCAGGAAGTGAAAGACAAATACCATATGATCTCACCTATAAGAGGAACCTAGTGAAGAAAACAAACAAATGAGCAAAATAGAACCAGAGGCATGGAAACAAGGAACAGACTGACAGTGACCAGAGAGGAGGCGGGGTGGGTGATAAGGGAGGAAAGAAGGGGAAGGGTCTAGTCAAGGAACACATGTGAATGACCCATGGACATTGACAACAGGGTGGGGACTGACTGTGGCAGCAGGGAGTAGGTGGGGCAGGGGAGAGCAACGGGGGGAAAATTGGGACAACTGTAACAGAACAACAATAAAAAATAAAATAACATTTTTTAAAAAAGGTTCTTTCATTTTCATTTTGTTTGCTTTGGTTTCTGCACATCATTTTGAATGTCCTGCCTATACAGGGACCTAAGATGAGAACAGCTCATCTAGTAGTACTGAGGCTTCCTGAGGTACAGGCAGCTGGTGAAGGAGGACAAAGTGCTTGAGGTTATTTACAAGTATTTTATCATAATAAACCAGTTAAAAACACCAGGGAGAGCAGGTCCCTGTAGTTCTCCAACATCATGTGCCTGTACAAGGCCCTCTAAGCTGGGTTCAGGTATTCCCACTCCTCCTGAGAGGATTCAGTTGCCACCTCTTTGAATGTCAACCATCCCTGCATCAAACATAGTCTTCTCTGTGTCAAAGCATATAATCCACAGGAGAAAAATGCAGCCACCAAGAAATGGATGTGATAAAAACAATTTCAAGAATCTCCAACTGGCTCTAACCGGCGTGGCTCAGTTGGTTGGGCATCGTTCCGCAATGCAAAGGGTCACAGGTCCGATTCCCTGGTCAGGGCACATATGGGAGGCAACCAATTCATGTTTCTCTCTCATATCGATGTTTCTTTCCCTCTCTCTGTCCCTCCGTTCCCCTCTCCCTAAAATAAGTGAATAAAAATCCTTCTTTTTTTAAATCTCCAACTGACAGACCTTTGCACTGATTTCCTGAGAAAACCATTGCTGAACCCGTTCTTTCCTCTTCCTCTCCATTCTGCGCTGTGTGACCTTCGCTCTCAGCGCTCCCCTTCCGACTCTCTCCGTGACGACTTTGTAACTGCCGGTTTGCACTTCTTCACCACGTGAAAACTAAAATCTAATTGTGTGATTTTAAAATCACATCACACTTGTGTACTGCCTCATCAAAACAAGCAAAACGTGAAACAAACAATACATGATAAGGGAATGAGGATTAAACTAAGCCCGAGATCTTGCAATAAAATCTAGTTTATCCACTTATTCTGCATTTTTAACATACAACAAAACTCATCTTTATAAAGATTCCAAGTACTAACATGGGGTTTCAGTCATTATTCCTTACAACAACCTTATGGAAAAAAAAATAGCACTATCTAATTATACACATAATCAGGGCAACAAAGAAGACAAGGCCCCCGTCCAAATTTCCATGACAAATAGCCCTGTTCACAAGCTTGTAGTCCATTTTCTCTGGCAACTTTTTCGTGAAAATTCTGTTGTCAGAATTCTCCCCTGGCCTCCCCTGGGCTGCTCACATCAATCACTAACCAGCATTAAATCAAGAAACTTCCACCCTAAACCCAGCCTACTGTTGGGAGGAGCAGCATTGTCAGGAGTCAGTGCCTGATGCCACTCCGAAGGTGGCTGCCTCTCACTTAGAGGGACCCCTCCTCAGGAACTTCCAAATTTCTCTTACCCTTTCTTTTACGCCATACAAGCCTAAACACGCTATTCTAATTTGGTGGAAACCTATCCAGCTGTTTCATTTGTTGTAACGAAGAGCTGACAAAAGCTTTGTTTTATCTAAATGGGCGCTATTGTCCTGGAGCCAGAGCAGACTGTGCCACACTCTGGGGCAGTCAGCAATGCATGACCGAGCGCACTGAAAGCTGCTTTGGTGCGTGGTGCTTATTAGACGGCTACTTGTTAAAATGCAGATTCCTAGACCCCAACCCAGACCTACAGCATCGGACTTAGAGGTTACGATGCATTTAAACCAACACCGCTGTGATTTTTATGCAACCTGAAATTAGAGAGTCCCAGGCTGGACTGGGACTTCTCAGACTAGATTGCGTGCTTCCTGAGGGCAGGAGGCAGCTCAGATATTCATCCTCACAGCCCCAGGATCCACCTGAGGTGCTTCATAATGTTCAATGATTAAGTGCACATGAATTGGTTGTGTAAACTGAACATGTATTATAAGTGTCCCAAATCTGTTATGTCAGAATTGATTTATGCATTGTTACTTAGGAAGCAGTGCAAACACTTACAAATCCTTAAACTGATTCCTATCCCAGTGTGTGAAGTAGAGTTGAATAAGCCACAGGCATGACTGCCTCTGTGAAACTCTCTGTGCAGACCTGCTCCATCCCAGCCTGAGGCTCATACATTCCCCAGGCACTCAAAAAAGTCCTTTGGTCAGTTTTAGGCAAAAATTCTAGTCTGGTCAAACAGCCTATCTCCAAACTCTCAATGAACACTTCTCTGTTCCCTCGATTGGACCCACCTCTGCTCAGAAACCTGCTGAGGATGAGGTACATGGGGCACAACCAGCTCCCTTTTTGTCTCCTCTCCCATATCTTCTGCTGCCTCTAGGTCCCCGTGGGCTGGGGGAGTGCTAGGAGGCAGGGGCATGAAAGTCTTCCTACTCTGGTGGGGTTGAAATCTGAAAGCAGCTGCCACACAATGACTGGCTCTTCTTCCTCATGGGGGAGCCCTCTTCCCCCCTGAGGACCCTGATGTAGTCACCATTATGGGTGGTGCTTCCTCTGATTGGTCACCAACGCCGTCCCCTCAGATCTAGTTCCCCCTACTGTCCACCTCCAGCCTCTTGGTGCAGGGGTCACCCTGCCGCTCCTGGAGATCCTCTTTATTAAGATAACCCCAGACCCCTTTCTCTTCCATGGGCCCTCATCTGCTCACATTTAGCTCCTCCCCCAGTGGGAGTAGAGTTTGCCCATCATTGCCTTCTCATCTCATTCTGTCAGCTCTGGCCACAAAGAAACAGTCATCCTTCGGCTGAAACTCTGAAGCCCCCCTCATCTGATGAACTCCCCTGTGGGAGCTCTGTCTCCTCTCCTCCAGGAAGGCACACTGACCTCTCTCTCTCCAAAGCGCTCTCACTGCCAACCCCCAGGCTGCTTCTTCACCCTCAGCTGGAGCACGAGAGGGGCAAATGCTGCAACACCAGTTCCACAGATTTATAGGTGGTCCAACATCTCAGGAGGAAGTAGGGACATTTGTCACCTGTCATAGTGTCTGGGGAGACAACTAAAAAGTCACATCTAACATCTGTTACATTGGTCAGACTCTCGGTTACAAGAAAAGAACACACTCAATTTGTCTTAATTAGGGGAGCTTTGAGGTAAGAATACTAATGGAAATAAGGAACACTCAAATACTGCAGCAGCCCAAGGGCAGCTGTACCCAGACCTCACAATGACTAGAAGGCAGTACACGGTGTGAAACAGAACTCCTGACCAGGAACTCTCATCCCCCCTCAGCAAAGGCATGCCCAGACTCCTATGACATGGGGACAGAGCTGCCCCTCTGTTACTGCTGCCATCCCTCCTTTTGCTGCCACCCACATGCCAGCTCATACTCTCAACTCTGTTCCATGGAACACAGTGTTATAAAAGATGTTAACAGGTGAGGGTTTTGTTGTCAAATGTCTGGGAAACACTGAGTTAACATTAGACAAGCTTCTTACTGTGGGATTCTCAGAGTCTTTAAGATGCTAAAGCACCATGTGACATTCTAAGAGGAGGTACAGATATGTTGTTTCCCAAATGCATTGACCTAGGAAACCCCATTCAGGGAACATGGCACAGGCTCCATGGCTGGAAGCAATGCATGCCCTTCCTCTACCTCTTGACCTTGGCTTTGTGGCTCTGAGGCCCCATAGCATCTGCAGACTGCCCTCTCCATATTTTCAGCTCCTGCTCCCACAACCAACCATCCCTGTGTCTCAGTTCTCTTAAAGATAAAGAAATTGCTTCTTCCAGTGTGGTCACCATCAGAACAATTTGGGCAGATCTTTGGTATTGAGTCATTTTATAGGCCACTGACCAACCTACAGCCTGACTCATCTTGACCTGGGTGATCACCCCTGACCAGGAGAAGGGAATGAAATATGACTTCCCACCCTTAGCAGGAGACTGAAAGGACAGCACCATGACTCACCAGTCTATAGACGCCACAGACTCTCTAATCCCTTTGTGATACCAGCCACCAATTGAAGAAGTACAGCATTTGTAACTGGGAGGCCTAAGTTAAATAAATGTTTTTGAAGTGCCTTGAGAGTCCCCCAGGCTACTGAAGTACACTGTTGTCAAAATGAGACCAGGATCCACATTAATGCCTGCAAGTTTCTTCACTGAAGAAGTTTGTCACATTTTAAGTATATATAACATTTTAAACAGATATATTTAAATATATAGTATATTTAAGTACTATGTAGGATATATAGTATATTTAAGTGTGTGTATATGATATATATAGGATATACAGTATTTTTAAAGTTATTAGAGAGACCATACGAGGTCTGTCCAGAAGGTATCCAGCCATGTAATATGAAAAATAGAAACACTTATTGAAGAAATAAAAATACAAGCAATAATGTACCTATGACAATGACACCCCAGTCCCCTTCAAAGTAGGCACCTTGGAACCTCACACAATTCTCCCAGTCTCCATCAGCTGCCCTGTCATATTTCCCTGAATCTCATTAATAGTCTGAAATTTATCCCCTTTCAAAGGTGATTTTAGTTTTGGGAAAAGCCAGAAGTCACAGGTGCCAAATCTGGACTGTAGTGGGGCTGAGTCACCTGGGTGATTTGATGTTTCACCAAAACACTCTGCACAAGACATGACACATGCATGGGCACATTGTCATGATCAAGCTGCCAGTCACTGGTTGCCCATAGCTGCAGCCTTCTGAATCATCTGAATAGTTTCTGTGGAGGATTGTTCAAACTTAATGCAAAATTGATGCAGATTCGTTGCTCTAGTTGCTCAGTAATTTTGAATGCAATGGCCACATACATTGTACTCACATGCTCACTCAGTGGCATTTATTACCCCCACTGACTAGTACAGTGAAGTCATCATTGTTCATACATGTGCATTCCAGTCCACTCTCTTTGGTTGCCAGGTTACATCAGTGTCATATAAACTGATCTCATTAATATTGACAATGGCTGGACTTTTTCAAGACAGAACTATATATAATATATATTTAAGTATATAACCTTGACTTCTTCCCTTAACCTACTATGTAGCTCACATGCCAAGGCTAAATTATATTCCCATGTTTTCGATTGCCTAAAGTCTTTAACAGCTAGTGGCAAACCAATAATAAATAATACTTTTATTTAAATAATCCGAAGTAAAAGAATAGATACAAAAATGTATGTAGGCTTCTGTTTTTAAAATGCAGATTTGCATCACCGAACTAGAAATGTCCGTAGGTGTGCTTTGGCCTCCCGAGCATGTGTCCAGGCAGCCCCGCTCCTGTTACCAGCTCCACCCTCCCCATCTCCTTCTCAGTAGTCACACTCAGCCCACGTGAGGAAAGTACTGGTTCTCTGACCTCATTCCACAGATGGGATCAGAAAATGCACCTTCTCAACATTATAAAATCAGAAGCCAGCCAATGTGACTGAAGGTCAATTTAAAAAGCCAGGCAGTGTTCCAGTCACTCCTTCACAGGGTCATCTGTGAGCCATAATTAACATGCAGTCAAGACAGAGGACTCCCCAGCCAGGAGAAGCTTGGAGTTGGTAGAGAGCGCACAACCTGAAGTCAGACAGACCAGCTCTGTGGCTTCGAACTGGTGTGTTGAGTGTTCTGTGTGTCAGTTTCCCCTTCTACAAAATGGAGAGTGCCGTGTGGCTTTCGGAAAGAGGTTGTGTGCACAAAGGACCACCACTGTGCCTAGGACACAGTAGTCGCTCAATAAACAGTGACAGTGATGGTAGCAGTCATCGTAGTGAGGTCAATAGTGCTGGGGTGACAGCAGTAGTGGTGAAGACAGTGGTATAGATATCTCTTTGGTTGCATTTCTTTCATTTTGTTTTTTGTCTAACTGCCCTTTCCTCCATATTCTAATAATCATACCTCATTTCCTTTGGGCACTGCCCCCTAAATCTGTGTGGTTCTAAAGGAACTGCCAATCACAGTGCCCCACCCCCCTTACCACAGGGGATGGATTCTGATCCAGGCCTTTGTCCTGTTTGTCCCTCTTTCTCCTGACTCCATGGATTGGGGGCTGGGGAGGCGGTGTGCAGGGAGGACAAATGAGTAAAGCAGAACCAATCAGAGTCTTCCCTCGGGATTTTATAGAGAGGTGTTGAGAGAGAGAACCTCTCCTTCCTCTGGGGGGGCTGAGCTGGTATGATACAAGCTCAGAGCTGTCTCTGGTCATGTGGCCCTTCACCTCCTGCACAACAGAAGGACGTCTTGAAACAGGAGAGAATGGGGTCCACACACGGAGTAGCAAAACAGAAAGGGAGAGAAAGAGAAAATAATATTTGTATACCTGGATTCAACTCCATCCCTAGATTTACCAGCTAAATAAGTCCATAAATTCCCACTTTAGGCTCAAGCTAATTTGAATTGAGTTTCTACTCTTTGCATTAGAAGATTCCTGTCTAATACAAAGGAAAGACACAAAAAGAGGAGGAAGACCAGAAAAGAGCACAGAAGCAATACCCAGAGGCATCCTCATGCACTCATTCCAGCACAGAAAAGGGAAGCCAGCAGGGGTCTGGGTCGCTGCTACACTGAAGTCAGCAGCCACTGATGTGGCACAGCCGTGGAATCAGGTAACACACTGGAAGACACAGAAAACAATGTGACATCCCTGTGGTGATGCTTAGTCAGTGGAGGGAAGAAAGTGACCCCTGATTGTTTCCCTGGCCGGGGTTACCCCCCTGTCACACCCCAAAATAGGGAGACAGTGGCCAGGTAGGGACCATATTACAGTGGCCTCTCTGTGGAACAGGGAGGAGCTTGCATTTTCCCCATTAAGCCACAGGAGCCATCAAAAGTTTTAAGAAAGGGAATGGTGTGATTTTTGCACATTTGAAAGCTTTCTCTGGCCACAGAATGGTGCCCGGTTTGGAGGAAGACAAAGCTGGAAGCAGGGAGACCAGAGGAAAGTTTTAGCAACAGTCGAATGAGTACTTGCGTAAAGATAAGCCAGCAATGACAAAGAAGAGGGAATGGACATTTAGGGGGTCAAATAAGACTCAGTGGTTGATTGTGTGGATTGAGATGAGAGCGTGGAGGCAGGAAGAAGGGAGGAACCAGGCCACGCAGTTACCACCGGACCTCAGGGGCCCAGGAAGAAGGTCTGGAGCTAGGCATGGAGGAAAGGAAGGAGCTGGTGCTGGGAGGTGCTGTGTTGGAGAATCCAGGGAGACATCCAGGTGGAGACGTCCCGTGGGAAAGTAGGTCATTGGAGTCGCTGATTCTGTGATCGTGGGCATGTAACTTAAATTCTTACAGCAGCAGCCCCCTTATTTGTCAAATGGAAATAATATTTTCTTCTTAGAGGTTTTAATTAACTTGTCCAAGTCTCCCCAGAATAAAACATTATCCTTAAATAAAGAGAAAAAAACAGATGGAAAGTCCTAATTACTCTGAGGGTGAGACCACTCTCAGGTCACTCAGAAGGCCACCGGTCCTGGGGGAGACTTCTGCTCTCCCCCTCAGCCAGGCCCCTATTTCTGCTTGCCCTTGGAAAGCCCAAAGACTTGAGGAGCTCAGGGTTCGCCTGAGGGTCAAGGGTTTAGGCCCACCTTTTGGCCCTTGTTCCTATTGTTCCTTCTGCCTAGAACACCCTTTTCCACCTGGTTTGCCACATGTGAAATGCTGCCTAATCATAATCACGTTGCGTCTCTGCCAATAAAAGGCCCCATGTTTGATAAGACAACCAAAACATGGCACCTTATTTAAATATAATGAGTTTTCCTTCTCCTCTGACCAAGGTATGTTTAACATACTTTTATTTAGGCAATAAACCTGTACAAGTGGAAAAAATAGGGCTTCAGAGGCAAATTGAACTTCAGACACAAATTGAATTGAAGTCAAGCACTATGAAGCAAAAGCCAGTAGAAAAATATATAAAAAGGTATCGCTGTGGCAGGGCTGCGCATCAGGATACAGGGTTTTGCTCTTTTTGCCCCAGCTGCCTTCACTCGTTAGTTCTAAATCCAAGCCCTTGTCGTGTGGCTCAGCCGGTTGGCTGCTGTCCTGCAGAACAAAAGGTTGCCAGTTTGATTCCCAGTCAGGGCACACGCCTGGGTTGCGGGTTCTCTCCCCCTCTTTTTCCCTCCCTCCCCCTCTCTCTAAAATCAAAAATAAAATACTAAATCCAATACTATCCATGATTCAGTACTTTGATAATCCTGTCACCGTGTCTTTTAGTCCTTGTAACTAATCACCAGAGAACAAGGCAATAGGCTTTCTCTTTGGACGAATCAGAAGTGACTTAACTCCGAGGGTTTCTCAAATTCGTAAGTGATGACTTTGAGTGAAGGGGATCTATTGCATCCTCATTTCTACTAATAGCTAAGGTATCCTTTAATCCTGGGACATATAGAAAAATTAGTTTTTGTTTCTTCTAACATAGCTTATCTAGAATCAACTTGAAGAATGAGACAGTTTGAGGTATTCCATACAGACTTTTTTTCTCTCAAATTCACTAAAAGGGAAACCAAATGTCTTGGCAAAGGAAAGAGCTGACTCTCTACTAAATTTATAGATGAAAACTCCTCTTGGCTGATCCAGAGCTCCTTGAATCAAAGGGAAGTTCAAGGCCACTGCTTTTGTAGATAAATTGGTTCAGCCAAAGAAAGACTGCAGATCAGACAAGAAAAAAAATGGCATGCTCAAGAGAAGATGAATTTCCACCATATTTCATTATAGAAGTCCACAATAAAAGAAAAATGGCTTCATCACGCGCACACTAGGAGCCCAGGTGAGTCTAAGGATAGAAGGAGAAAGCCCCTGGAACAGGCTTCCTGTCACATAAGTTGCATCCATCGGTGCAGGAAAGCTTCAGAGAGGCACATGCCATCTCAGTTGACAGTGGATAAATCACAATTATCCAGACCTTATCAGCCATTGCCCTGGAGTTAAAGAGGTCATTTGCCTCTATTGGAGAGCAATCGATTGCTTTGTATGGGCTATAACTTATAAAGCCAAGGTCAAGGTATGGTGATGGAAAATTAAGTTAGATATCATAAATCCTCCAGCGCCAATGCTTCTTGCCTGAATGAGGGTGCTATAAACCCTGTTATATTTTGTAGGAAACACAGCAAAGTCCAAAATCATAGCAAACTCTCCGATGGATAATACAGTATACCAGAAAAAGAAAACTAGAAAGATTAAGCTTCCTTTGCCTGAAAGGAAAAAAATTGGATTCACTCTGTCTTGATGCACATGGTTAGTTCTTCAGACCAGCAAGTACTCATCAAAAAGGGGCAAAAGACACTTTACAGAGGGAAGATTCTCCTATATCTCCTCCCTGTCTCCTCTTGCTATGATGCACGAGAACCCATGCCCCAAGTGGATGAGTCACAAGTAGCAGATCCCATAAAGTTCGCACTGATCAGAGGGGATAATTCTGTCAGTGTCTTTTTGTCTCTGTAACTAATCACCAAGAAGCAAAGTACCAAAAAAAAAAAGCAGAAACAAAATGTAATTCTCAACT